>JAUZNC010012540.1:9677-29772 GCA_034780395.1 Vannuccia rotundouncinata | reverse complement strand
CCTCAAAATAGTTAAAATTTGAATATTCAAATGCATAATTAATGATTTAATTATTATGAGGCATAGGAAACTTAAACAATTTAGCAAATCCCAAACGAACTTTGAATTTGTAAATTATTTAAACTAATCATTGTTTTCAAAATCAAAACATAGAGAAAATTCATTCTCTTCAACTTCGGAAACCGTCGAAAAATCGATAGTCAACAAACGAGTATAATAATTTAAAACTCTTTAGTATTCAAATAACAACAACCGAATTATATCAGTTCTACCGTAATATATAAATAATTACTTTATACACTATAACTTACGATTTAAGAATAACAATCTGTAGATACAAAATTTTATTCGTAGTAATCCAACAGAAATATAAGCAAGAACCATAAAAAATAAATAACAATACCTATATCAGATTGGACATTTATGATATATTTAACAAGAAATATACAATACCACCATTACGTGCAATAACTGCATAATCTGCAGAGGACAATAATAACTCACTTTCACATGTTGTACAAAATGAAAAAAATACGTGTACATTTTTTTAAAACAAAAACGGTGGATAGCAAATAGTTTATGACGTATACTGATAGATAACGTCATAAACATTATTAATTCATGACGCTTGGAATGATGATTAACTCTTAAAAATATGTATTGTTCAAGAAAGCCCAGTAGGAGACTAAGAGCAATAGATGTTAAATGAACCAAGATGTGAACCAACATCATGAACCAAATATTTATTCGTGGTGTCAAAATTAACACATTATTGTAACAATATATTAAAACAAAATAAATTCTACTACTTATAATTTCTAAAGTAATATAGTTTGGATATTATGAAAATTATACTAATAAATAAAATTGTAATTTGAATTACATTATTCCTTTAATAAAAGTAATATATAAGTTATTTAATATATTTAAGGACAACATCGAATAAATACTCTCAGAAATAAATAATTCGAGAAGTTACAAATCGGTGGAGAATATAAATACAATGATATAAATTTTTATATAATTAAAATTGAAAAAAAGTTTTATATTACTAGAAAAGTGGTTTAGTTGGTACTTTAATAGTAATCTATAAGTTGACAGTTCATCAATTGAATAAGGCAGTAATGATCGGGACTTTCAATATCCCGAGACAGAGCGAAGTAGTCACAGGGTAAGTGTGCAGCATCAATAGTTTGTGGCCTTAGTCACCAGACATGGCAGAATAAATTTTAATCACAGCACAATTGTGTGATAAGATGTGTGGCACAGCGGTCAAGAAGACTTCCCAATCTGAAGTTTGTAACGGATCACACGCGAGGAGTGGTAGATGAAGGAATCAATCAAACTGGAAACTGTGAAAAATGTTAGACAGCAAAAATCAATGCTGGCAAATGATAATATTATTGATCTTATGGGCATAATTTCAAAATACATTTAAAATCTATAGATTGCTATTTTTCCATCAATTGTCTAAGGGTTTCGTGTTGACTAATTTCTATGGTTACAATATCATGAACAAATATCGAAAATGTGAAATTAATAACTGCAGTATGAAGAAAACTATTCAATTGATAATAAAAAACCATTAAGATATCTTTAAAAATGACATATTTACAGAATTATGGGACGTTTACATAATATTATAGAGCACGACAACTTTTACCAACCCCTTAGTGTGCAAGTTCAAAATACCCACTGGAGAAAAATAATAATATTGGTTTATTTTATACATAAATTAGAATTGTAAAATGTTCAGAACAAGCAATAATTGAAACAATTGTTTTTAGAAAATTTGAAAAGTGGCACTTCTCAATTTGACATATTTTTCCAGGTGAGCTTATTGATTATTTCCATATTGAACTTTTATTGATTACTTTTTAAATAATCTTCAAAGTCAGTACTTGGCAACTATTATAATTAAATTGATGAAGCGAAAACGATTTTTTTATATACATAAATATTAATTTCTACATGAACAAAACAATCATGAGCACGGTAGTGAAAGGTTGATCATTAACTAAAAAGAAAACTTTTAATAGATGACCAGGAGTTGAAAATTCAACTTTTCAATATATGCTTAAAAAGGAATATTATATTTTCATTTAACTTTACTTTTGATTTACATACCACAAAACTATGACATTTTATATAGAATATTGGCTAACCCACCACCCCACCCTTAACCCATTCAAGATAAAATAAATTCAACAGAAATTAAAACAACGAAAACATATGGCCCATCATGTTCAATTTTGAAAAAGTGACTATGAATAAAACAGAATTCTATAAATTATAGAGAACTAACTGCTCTAGCTCTGTAATATTTCATACAGGATTTAATACTAGTCATATCAGAAACCGATGTTTAGCTATGCATTATTTTTCTAGCCACAACTAACCTGTGAATATTCCTCCAATTATGGCACACACACCAGTAAGAAAGTGTACGAAAGACCTGAAATGAAAAATAAAACATTTACCAAATAAAATAGAGATCCGTGGCCTGATTCAGACTTGAAGTTACAATTTTAAAATTATTCTGTTTCAACACATTTTCAAATAATGGTAACATTTCTTTTCTATGAGTCATAATATTAAACTTTAAATGATTTTGATTGGCTGAACAATAAGACGTCAGAGTTAAATAATTGTTTCTACAATTAATTGTAGTAAATCAACAGTGAATCAACAGTAAATCGTCTGTTTCATAGAATAAATGTAACTACATCTTTAAATTGATCGATATTACAATTATTGTTGTGATTGTGTTTCATAAAAATATAGATGTAGGTTATGGTTTCGGAATTCACAATATTCCTGTATAAATTGTTACAATTATAACAGAAAAGACTACAATGATAGATTTGCCTGTAACATAGTTCACAATTATTATCATTTACTTTAAAATATGGAGTCGCATAGCGATGATAGCCCAATTTAATGCAGGACTAAGCTTTAATTTTCGTATTTTGTTTTTACTTTGACCTTCCATAGCAAATTGGAATTTTTTATAGGAACATTATATGCGTAATTTTTTACATCCTCTCTCGACATATTCAGACCACAAATTAAGTTTACTAATATATATTATGTATTATGTTTCATGAATGATTTATTATATCTACTTTATCAACGTATATCTACTACATCAACGTATTGGTCCTCTATTGGTGATTCACAAGGTTTATAAAAAGCAACCATTTATCAAAATTTAACCATTATAAATTAGTCTTCCGTTTTCAAGATAATTAATATACTCAATGCTTAATACTCTATAAATCTCACAACTCTATACATAATGCAATGTAATATTCAAATATACAGGGTGGTCAAAAAGTATAAGCATGACAGTTTCTTGAAATTCAAATTGTAATGATGCTAACTGCATATTATGTTTTCTTGAAGTTTTAGATTGTTAAATCGGATATCTTATTGTTCAGCCAACGAAAATCATTTGCAGTTATATATCATGACTCATAAAATTGGAACGCATCAATTATTTGAAAATGTTGTGAAACAGAATAATTGAAGCTTAATGAAACAGGCCCTGATAGTTTTAGCAGCCTATGGCGGGAAGTTTGTCCTACCTTTGTTTTTCAGTGATCTTGACCATCATGGGACTGATATCGTAGGAGAAAAACACTCCTGGGAGACCATCAGTTCCACCAGACAGAGCTGTGGGCTTAACATGCTTGGTTACTGAGAACTGATTCGACAGCATGTTCTAGAAGGAGACAGACGAAGTGAGTCTTAACAGCTACTGGTATAAATAAAACTAGAATTTTATACTGCACACTAAAATAATAATTTTGACATGCGATCACTGTATTGGATATTATTTTTAAACTATAGAGAATTATTGGCTACAAAACAGTCGAATCTATGATAACCAGAGAAAGAGCGAGCAACTTACAGAACCATTCAGCATGACATAAGTTGTTGGAACAATCTGGGTGTAATACGTGTACATTTGGGAATCTGAAGAAGACCAGCAAACAGCATTGACATAAATTGATAAACTATTCAAAGATATTAATTGTGACACAGAGTTGTCCAAACAGTTTATAATTACTTACGCTCATTTATAATAACAACTCTGCCATCCAGAGGATTGGTCACCCCTGGATAATATCCCCCAAAGGACAACCGTCGGATTGTGTGCGATACATTGAACTATACATGGAACAAAATAGTTAAATAGATGACCAAGAGAAAGAAATACAACAAGTTTGCTTACCTGGGTCCTTCCAAATGATTGCACATCATGGACATGAACATGCGATTGGGTGAAACTTTTGCCAGGAGCGAAATGAAAATTCCCGGCGACCTAAATTTTATTGAAAGTTAATTATAAAATATCGATAAATCACCTAAATGCAACCATTCTGATATAGGAAATAGCTGACCTTGTTAACAAACAAGAACCCTTCGAGCCGACAACCCTCGTGTGCAGCTTGCTTCATCTTATCTACCCACCCCTCCTCTTGACATTGAAGTATGGCATCAGGGGTGCTGAAGGCCCATCCACGCGCTCTGTAGGCTTCGCGCACCTCCTCGCATGAGTTACAACATCTAAATAAACAGAGAAATACACAACTAGAAAACTTCTCATGTGACTAGATCTTGTTTTACGCTTTATTAAATACGTTAAAGATCATATTATGGCATTTTTGTAATAAAATAGATTTATACAAACTATAACTACAAAGTTTTAACCTTTTACCGACGGTATGGTAAAATTCAGATTTTTAAAATTAATGAAAACAAAATAATAATGTCAACAAAATCGAATAAAGTTATATAACAAGAAAACCCTGTTCTAAAAATATTGCTCACTTTTTTTCTGCAGTTTCTCCACCATAACAACTTCCACACTTTACTTCAGCCACGGCATTCTAGAAATGAATTAATAAAGGCATTCGTTACTTACCGGCTACTAACTAAACCATTATGAACATTTAGTTAAGTTAAATTAATCTAAGGAGTCAATTTTGCGGAATCCTATAATATTGACTGAGATAGGTTGTTGACTGCAAACAGATTGTTAATACTATTTTGGACGGCAAAGCAATCCATGAATCGATTAATTGAGCACACATGTAACATTTGTCATGTCACTCAACTGTACAAATCAAAAAATATTATCAATCTTAGAATTACCCGTGTATACATTACACGGGGAACAAATATTTTCTAACAATTTTATAGCAAGCCACTGAAAAAACTGAGATCCCTTTCGTAGGAAACTTAAGCAGTTGGTATGAACTCCCGATAGTTTCCTATTATATACAATTCCAATACCTCAGGAGGGTGAACATCTTTGGGAGATTTTGTAGAAGAGGATCCAACGTCTGCAAGAGAACAATGACCGATAATTAATTTATAAAAATTAAAAACAATTAAAATGCTATTATGTATTATTAATGATTGTAGAGTGGTACATCACTAGAAAGGGTTACAAGCAGACAATCCTGAAATAACAACGACCAATCAGATTTGGACATTTGTTTTAGTGGATCAATAGAAAAATTACAAACGCCAAATTGGTGACACGATTGATATTAGCAAAAATCTGGAATGTTTAATTAATTCATAATTGTAATAATTGATGCTATAAATTCTGTAAATATAATTAACCTCAAAATCAAATAAACTATGCTAATTGAATTTGATTGAATAGTTTTATTTCAATCGGTGATATTTTGGTCTTACCATGTTTGACCGCGTCGGAGATGGGTTTGCCTATCAAGTCGAGTCGAGTCTTGAAAATATCATGATCAATATCGATTTGTTGTTCACCAGACACATCCATTGCATCGAGACTGAGATCTTGGCAAAGAGTAGACATCATGTACACAAGTTATATTTAAATATGTAATCTTATATGTATTTACTAATAACACACTTAATAGCAACAACAAATAGCATGTGTATTATTAAAAAGATTTCGAAAGGATTGGAAACAGGTTATAACAATTGCATCCAGCAGTATCTATAGAAAAATGCAAAGCTAACGATTGAATCAATAGAGTACACTACTTCCGTAAATTTGTGGAAACTGTATATTATATCTCTTTTGGAAGCTTGCTATATCTTATTGAAATTTTTTACAACTTTATTTATGAAGAAATTTGCGCACGTAAAACTGAGTAACAAAAAAACTAATATTAATAACAATCTAATAAATATAAGTTGCTGTCAATGAAAAACACTCACATTCACAGGCCAACCGAGGAAATGTGATATCAATTGTAATCTTCATTTTCTGACCTCGAGTTGTATCCACAAAGAGTTCTTGCATAACCTCTGTTGTGAGGTAGAAGTTGAGCTCGGACACAAAGAGAAATCCAATGATCACTGTACTCAAAACTGTTACTAAAAATAGATAAAAAAATAGTAATACATTTGTTAATAATATTCACATTTATTAAAGCTAACATCTGTATGTATGGTATTTATAACTAAAATATTCAAAAATTATTTACATCATTTTTTTAAATTTGTTTAATTAATTAATAATTTATGAAAAATAATTTCAAGATATTCTAATGAAAGTACTTGTGCTAAAACAAAAATCTATAAATAGTTAAAAATTTCACCATTTAAAATTTACTACTTTTTGTGACAAGTAAGGTTCTAATTAGAGTAGATTGTACATTATATAATTGTACATTGGTTGAAATTATAATTAGCTGTGCTGCTTTGTCTTTTGAAATGTAATAGCAGTATTGTAATGTAAAATAAATTGTACTGTATATTGTAAATGTTACTCTTTTTTTAAAGAAAGTAGAAATGGTCTCATGCTTTTGCCAATTTGAAATTCAAGGGATTTTCAAGGTTTGGTTATAAAACTGAATATTGTTTTAATACATGTATATCATAACATTGATAATAATCACAATTATACATAAAATTGTAAAGAACCGATTATTTATATGGTAAATAAGTTTGTTGTTTTGATGAACGACATATAATATATAGATACAATATAGAATGATTTTCTAATATTGTAATGTACAAAATTTATAATATAAAAATTGAAACAAAAGATTTAAGTGGGATATGTAGTTCTATTAAACAAACTTGTATTAAAATATTCTTATATATTACATTTAACTAAAATCATATACATGTTATAGATGAAATTCTTGGGAATTTTTACTTAGTGAAGATTATTTGCAAATCATGGAATAGTTTTCAAATATTTTTTAAAAGCTAGAATAAGTTGTCAGAAACTAGAAAATAATTAGAAGAGAAAATTCTTGACTGATAAATATTTTAATTAAGCTTCATTCCTGCTGTATTAAAACCAAACATATTCTATTGTGAAATACACATAATATAATATAATAAAATTGATATTTTGTTTTTAAATAATCATATAAAATGAGAACACATGTTTCTTATTTTATAAAATTAGTGTATTTGTGCAATCAAGATCTTATAAAGTATTTGGTTTTTAATAAAATTAGAAATATTTGACAAATTATAATATATATATTTTATTTATTTCACATACATTAAACAGTTAAAATAAAATACAATATATTTTATGAAGCTATACATTAAAGCTACCCTAAACAGTATTATATTATTAATAACTTAAATGTAAATCTATTAAGCATGGATTACAATATAGGACCTCACATTTTATGAATTTATCAAATATGCTGCTTAATCAAAAGATTGTATAAATCTATAAAATAACAGATCTTTGTCATACTAATATTATAAGTATAGGAAAATTATATATAAATATTCAACTGTTAAATATGTATATGAAATAATTAAATACTTGAAAATTACTAAAAAATAATATTTTATTATTTCATCTTACTAAGAAATTACACCAAATTATTTATTTATTTCAAATAAATTATAACAGATTTTTTAAATTAATAATTATATTGGAAATTAAGGTAATGATTTAAAAAAAACTTTATATTATTCCTATCCAGTGACTATTATATTACTGGAGTTTTTCATATTAAAATTTTTGATTAAAGATTTAAACCATTATAAATTATAAGCTAAAATTAATAATAAACTTTTTGCTTTCTTAACTAATTGTTGTATTAGGTTTATTTCAGACTTTGTCATTAAATATGGGAGTTGTTAACAAATCTCATATTTGCAATAATTTAAATATTATCAGTCTAATTCAATCAATTTTATTGTGTTAATTGGTTATAATACCTACAATATATATATGGCACAATTATGTGTATGAATATTTAATAAGTAGCAAATATTCTACATAAAATTTGTGTTGGAAAATTTTTCATAATCAGGTATTAAAAACTGTTTTACTAATGTTAAAATATCGTTTAAATGCATTGATTTTAAAAAATGCAAAGATAGTCTGCTTTTTTCTAAAGCAATAATGTAATCAAAGATTGTTTAATTTTAAAAAGTTAAGTCTTTGTATTGAATAAAAAATAATAAATAAATAATGTTATTGTTTCAGTATTTTTTATTTTATATAAATTAGGTTTAAAAATTATTACAATAATGTTTTTTGAAATCAATTGATAATTTGCACAGCACTTATTAGTAATTGTGGCCAGCTAATACATATTATATATAAGTGTTACATAAGTATTTAAGTATTATATAAGTACTATATTAGTATTAGAAATATAAATTTATCCACATGTTATTATATAATATACAATTTATATTTTATAAAAGCTGTCTTTGTCTTTTTGTTTGTTATTGTTTTTTTTAGAATGTTTACTTGTATATATGCATTATTGAGAAAATGATGAAATATTGAATTAATGATGACTCAGAGCATTAGTTAAATATTTCTTACTTATTTCAATTAATAAAGCAATATATTTAGTTGCTTACAACAACAATAATTTATTGAAACTAAAATTCCTTTTATATTACATGATTTGCTAAATTTATTGACAAATATTTTTAACAATACAACTTCAGTTTATTTCGATTCATAGACATTCAAGTCACAGTCCACATTTAGTATTTTATTTCCTGGGATTTATATATTTCTACAAGTATTGTAATATGTACCTTGTTTTATAAGAAATATAAACTTTTGAAAGGTTATATAAACTTGTCCTGCCATATCTTTTTTTACAGGCTGATCTTGATCAAATATTCAAAGAGGTGGTGAGTAAAATGCAGAGTGAGGTGAGATGTTTGCAGGTTTAATAAGATTGGGAGAGATGTATAAGAAAAAAAGTGGAGACTGATCTTGCAAAGGCAAACAAATTAGTTAAAGATTTGGCATATAAAAAAGTAAAAGCCGAAGTTGAATTAGCTGTTCTAACAAAGGAGCATTCCTTTTAAGATTGGCTTTTTTAAAATATATTTACAAGGATAGTAATGACCCAAATATGGGTGATTATGGAAATTTTCGAAAACATTACACATTTCTCTCAGATCAGCCTGCAAATAGTAGTAGCCAAAACTCACCTAGCTTAATTTAACAGTTACAATTCTTTTTTTTGAACTTTTTACTGTACATATTTGCTTTATCTTTTTAATAATATTTTAAAATATTTTTTAATAACTAGTAAAGAGTAATATTAAATTCTGTACATCAATTTTGAATGATTTTAATATTTAATAGTTATATTTTAATTTTAATATTTGTCAATAATAAGTAAAGGGTGATTTTAATATGTAATTTGCATACTTTATTTATAAATGATTTCCGCTCTTTTAAGGCACTCTTTTCAAACTTTTTATAACAAATTAATGTATAATATATTTTAGGACTAGGTATTAATGTTAACTACTTATAATATTGCTATGGCTATATATATATGTATATTAATAACCAAAAATGTTCACTGCAATTCAAATCACCTAAAAATTATGCAACATAGTGCCTGATAATCAGGCAGTGCCATGATTTTCTGCCATACCAGCACCTGTAAATCAGACATTCTATCACCTGAATATCAGGCATTTAACTGCCTGATTTACAGGTGCCTATGTAAGTGGGCCACCTAAATATCAGGTGTTAAACTGCCTGAATATCAGGCATTTAAGTGCCTGATTTACAGGCACCTGTAAGTCAGAAAATCGCACCACTGTCTGATTATCAAGCAATTTTTTTTAGTGAGGTTAAGCTCTTGGCAGTATTTGCCATAGATGATATAATTCCTATATCCTGGCAGTTGAATAGTAGCAGGCAGTACCATACAACCATTCAACAAATTCATAAAAACATAATAAAATAGTTTATAGTAAAATTTAGATAAAAAATTTTAATAATAAAAGTGCCTATAAGTATCTATGCAGGTTTAAAGATATTTTAGTTACAGAACAATGTCTGTAGTAGGGGACACACTGCCCATTAAAAAAATAACAAAATAAGAAATTCTAAATGTAGGTTTATATAAAACAAGTCACTTTTTTGAAAAATATTTATTTATGATGTATTTACCACAAGCTCCTGACACGGTTTTAATTCTGAGATCTTCTAATGGTTTGGAAAATGCATCTAATCGCTTAAAAAAATTAGCATTGTATACCATTTTTAAGATTAAGTACGAAACTGATTATTATCAGATTTTCCAGCTTGGACGTTAAGAATGCTTAAAAATAATACGTTTCTTTTTGAGAGTTCATTTAAAACAAAATGGTTTCAATATTAAATACAATAATATTATAATTAAAAAAATAAAAATTTATAAAAATTAAGATAATAATTAATATAAAAATTAAAATTAAAATATAAAATTCAGATAAAAATTAAAAAATATATATTTATATATAAAATAAAGATTCTTTCTTTGCAACATTATATAATAAAGTATGAAAAAACAATTAAAAGCATGTGTTGCAGTAAAACTATAATTTATTTTACAAATTTTTTAGAGATCTACTCTATAGACGTGTAATACAATGAATAAAACAGTTACACTCAAATTTTCGGTTGATTTGTGCATTTTACGCTAGCTATCTTTTTCGGTCGTTTATCCACTGTTTTCAGTGGTGCAGTCAATTAAGATATACATATTTGATAGTCCTTGATAATTTACAAGGTATATTAGTGTTTTAATTGCAGCTAGGCTGTCAAAAAGTTTGTATGTCGACATTATAAGTGAAAATGATATAAACTGTATGTATAAAGTTCATTTAGATGGTTAATTTGTGTGCGTTTGAAGTATGTAAGTTATATACATATAATTGGTGTCTTCCCAGTATGGCAGCCTAAATGGTTCACCATGAGATGCAGCTAAATTAAGTACATATCGTGCATATGTAATTTACATATCTCATATGCAACTTACGATATCTCATATGCAACTTGCATATCTCATATGTAATTTACATATCTCACATGCAACTTACGATATCTCATATGCAACTTACGATATCTCATATGCAATTTACATATTTCATATGCAATTTACATATTTCATATGCAATTTACATATTTCATATGCAACTTACATATCTCATATCTTATGCACCTTGGGTTAGTTACATATGCAAGTTGTATTTAATATCTCTCATATGAAACAAAAGTTATAGTTTATAAACATTGCGATAATTTACATCTAGTTGTATACAATGACTTTAAATATATTATTTATCTAGACTGGCAAACTGAACAATATTCAATAATAATAAACGATTATCGAATATATCTACATCGATAATCAATACGAAATTCATGGGAGTTATAATTAATAATGCAGCTCAATTATATACGGTGATAGTTTGTTCGTTATAAAGAAGGAATTCAATCAATATATAATTATCAAAAGCCTATTAAAATATATAATATGATTGAATACCCTTTTTAAAACGAAACTAATTCCTTATATAATTGGAATGTTCTCTGGACGTATATATTAAGTCAATCTATATTAAGTCAATGGTTGTATATCTCATATGTAAGTTAATTTAATTTACATTTGGTCAAGGTCAAAAAATAAATTAAATTAAGAATTGCATATGAGATATGTATTTTGCATATGAGATATGTAAGTTACATATATGCACGAAATGTAATTAATTTAGCTGCATCTCATGGTGAACCCTTTAGGCTGCCATATCCCAGAAGTAACTGTTGAACTTTTATAGATATTTATACTGGAAGTTTTGATGTTTCTTCATGTTACTTTTGGACACCCTGTATATATTTAATAAACATTAAATAAGTAGAACCACTCCACCCCCCCAATTATACTCCTCATAAGCTTTTTTAATTGTTATTTATGAGATTCCAATAAAAAATAGATCTAGAAATCCTTATCATTAAAAATTGGCAATTTACCACTGGCGAAAGTCCTGAATTCGCCTCTAAGAAATGACAATATTTTACCGATGTTTTGTGTTAAAATTCAGATACAAAGATGAAATAAAATGACAAAATTATCTTTTGACAATACATATAAAAATTAATTTACAGTTATAATGGGAGGCTAAAACAATAATATTTTAATAAATAAAATGATCGGACAATTTCAGAATTTCCACACATTTTCTCAAACGGACTCATAATTGATAAGTTATAACTATAACTAGCCTTTTGCAATATAATTATAGGACACAGAATAATAATTAATTGAAATTATTATAAGAACATATTTACAATATTTATACGCTATATTTATATTATGAAAAGGGTTCATTACAATTTAATTTTTTTTGTGAAACTGAACCAGAAATGAGAAGAGAGCTATATTTTAGCTATATTAAGAAACCAGCTATAGTTAGATGATTGAAAGATAAATATTACGCGCTATTCATCGGTCGCACAAATAAAGTAATTCAATTTGTCCATAATTTATTTACAATATTTGAAACATTCGGAAGTTATAATGTCTTTTTAATTACAATTATAATTAACACTTTCTTAATAAATTTGATTATTTAAAAATGAGTTTTCTCCTGAATATAATTAAGAAGGAAATATATTTTTCAATTTAATTTTAAATATAGATATATTCGCCCATAATATAGAGAAGAAACAAGAAGACATCTCTCATATGTTATTTTCTCCTCATTTATTATATTGATTAAATTCCGAATTCTTAGATTTGCTTTTAAAATCGAGTAATAAGGAGTAAAAAATAATTAAATAAATATTAAATTGTTATATAATTATTATATATTTTTGAAAAGTAAAGTACAAATACTTTTTAATAAATATATACAAAAATTATTTACATTTACTAAATTCCATATGTGCTCATTTCTAATTTATTTAAATATGCAGTTATAACATATTACTTTTGAGTTCACGTATCACAGTTTGTTACTTTTGGATATTAGTTAAATAGAAAGTAAACATAAAATTGTATACATTATTTTTATTATCAATACTTAAATTAGAATGTCAGTGACACATTAGTAGGTTATAATTAATATTTTATACAATAAACATTCAACAATGAAATATATAATGTATACTACTATTGCTTTTGAATAAGTAGTATATCTTGAAATGCCTTGGAAAACTTTTTATAATTCTGCACAAATGAATATGGTTCTTGCAGAACTGAAAGAAAATACAGAGAAGACTCATGAAATAGATAAAATTATTATTTTTTGTAGACTTGTGTATATTATAGAACATTCCAAGATGCAGTATTTTTAAAAGAACCCAAAACAATTTTATAGTTATTAAATAGTTATTTAATATTTTAAATAATTCAAAATACACATTAGAAACAAAAAGAAAAACATACTATTTATTTCACCCCTCTAGAATCACGTTAATAATAATCTCCTATACAGAGTGTAATCCTCATAAATATTGAAAGTAACAATGTAGCAGATAATATGTAATAAATTGCGCAAGATTGCAATGCAACATAAATTAATACAGATTCACGTTTTTTATTGAATTTAAAATAGTCAATACTAAAAATTAATCATATTCTAAAAACTAATTCAATATTAAATGGTAGGCACATTTTTATGTGTTATAATAGCTAAACTGTATTACCAGTATAGGCTATATTCAAACATATATTCGCAAATTAGCTAATTGACGACAAATAAGTAAACTAATTTTTCCCTTAAAATTTCACTCTCTTTACAAGTCAGGCATAAAGAGACTAATCCAACAAAACGTATGACAATTATCGTAAATTTAAGTTCGGCACGTTCTTTTACAATTATAGCTAAATTGACGAAATTTACGTTAAATGAGCATTTAGTCATGTCAATAAAAGTAAACTTATATAATACAGAATTAGTCCAAGGACACCCTGCTAGAGCAGAAACTGTGAGGGTTCCAGCACACAAAGGTTTAATTACAGGTAAAGTGTAACCAGAAGAATTTGAAGAGGAACACATCGCTTTCACACGTCGAGGGCTCAACTCGAGTACCAGTTTATAATGAAAGCTTTCTAATTTCTCAATTAAACGACCCTTGATAATATTATAATTTTTTGTGCATTATGAGCTTAGCCGATGGGGTGAGCAATAAAAATAAGTAATTACGAGACTTAATGATTACATAGTTGAAACTTTTAATCCTATAATTGAAATTAAAAACTCTCTCTATATAAATAGGAAAAAATGAGTGACATATAAAACATTTATTTCCATACTTTTCATTATGCGCATTCCAGTTTAATAATTATTATAGTAATGTATTTTTCCGCTTTGATTTATGAAAATGGGAGCAATATAAAAAATGATTTATCTAAATATAATAACACAAGTGTATATAATGAAGCATGTGACAAAAATCAAAAAATCAGAGTTATAAAATTGTATATATTTCAATCCATGTCAACCATCTACGATTTTATTGTTTGACGAGCTATTTTGTATTTTTGCATTTAGATTTTAAAAGAAAGATTGTTTTATTTAATTGTCAGATATATAAACATAAACATAAAATAAATAAATATAATTATTGTTTTAAAAAGAAATTCATGGGTAATTAGTTTTTACAAATTACATAATGTAATGATGAAGTCGCTTAATTGATTTACAAAATGAACAATGGTGAATTAATATAAATTGGTATCATATACTATATTATTCACATATGATTATAAATTTAATGTAAATTTACTAAACAGAGAAAACATTATCCGGTTGTTTAGGAATACCTATAAAACGAAAATATTAATCAACATATTATCTTTTTTAATTTTGAGGACTCCAACAAATATTTAACAAATAGTTTTCCAGTGAACGGTTTGTTTACCATCATCTTAATGGATAGAGGTCACAGAAAGGTCACCCTGCGGCTAAACAGCCTTCTTTAATGCAGTACATAATATATATACTATGACATTATATTCAGAGAAAGGTGTGAATTGTCGCAGCTATTTGTCAGCAATAAAAACCTAACTACAATTTTATCGATTAAAATAAAATATACTATCGAAATTCTACTGAACAAATATTAAGCACAACAGTATTTACAATTATAATTTAGATTATAAAATAAAATAAAATACCTATAAGTATATTCTAAATTTTCCCTAGGAGTTGATGTTGTCTTTGATTTTGTCCTTGAAAACTCACATGAGAGAAGAGACAACCAGGGATAATAATATGTCAATCAAATCTCGGATGCTCTTTAATATAGTGTTGGATATACAATAAAAAAAGTGGATTACTTTCGCACGGACTTTGCGATTTAAATTACTTCTTAATTTTAGTTTAAAACTGTTAGATGTGTCAGATTTACGTTCACATCACGGAAAATACGGACTAAACTTTAAAATTTTGAAACTTTTGAATAATTACAATATGTAATAAAAGAGATGTGCATATACAGCTGCAAAATGAAATCAAAAGTAACTAATCTTCTAATACCATCGAACGGCACGTACACTGCACCTGAAGTCAAAGCCAATTTAATTGTCACATAATATTAATTAAAGTGGAATCAATTATGAATAATTTATTGTTAGTTTTGTGGATCAGGTTTCTGTATAGTGGTCTGGGTGGTCTGATGGACAGCTTTATATTAATTCATAAAACTATTAATTATTTCAAAGTATTTTTCTGTTTCAAAAGTTAAAAAAATACTTATCAACATAAAACCAAAAATAGTAAATTATACAATTAATAGTCATAACAATAGAGTAAGGAGGTCATTCGGAGATCATACTATGGTCAAAACATACCATATATTAATGCAGTATATTTACGTATATATTTGAATAAATAAATAAAATGATTCTATAATAAAATTTAAAATATTTTTATTGAGTAGTTTTATTATTGATTTATTTCGAACAGAAATTTGTCTTTTATAATATATATCCTTGATCGAAGAAGGACATGGCATTTTTTGGTCATTTACTTTTATTGATAAATCAATTCAGTAAAATATTATTAATTTACTAGAAATAAATATGCCTATACAAATTAAATTTCACTCTAATCTATACTTAAGAGAAGTTTAATATTTATGATTTTAATAGAATATATAAATATTCATCTGTGGTATAATATAATCATAAACTAGAACTGTCTTGCCAACATCCATTTATTTTTCATTCAATCTGAAAAATGTCAAATAAATTTACCAAGACTATAAAAATATAGAAAAGTAAATATCATTCATGATTGTGGCGCCAAATTTCGTTAAATTTCAACTTGACCTGCAGTATATGACCATCAATTATAATTTTATTTAGAGCCATTTTGACTATATAAAAACGAATGTAAATATTATTTATTAAAAGTGTTTGACATCTTTAGGGTATAGTATTATAGGACGAATTTAGTACAATACAAATGGAATGACAGACATTTATGAGTTTATTGATTTAGCGCTTCAGATGACGAAAGTAAATAATCAATGATTTTGAATTCTGATCTGTCCGCTCCGAATGAGTATATCTGGCAGAATTGACATAAAAGTTTAATGTGCAAATTGTTAAAAATGAATATGATAGTAGCTAAATTTACTGGACTAAAGGAGAATTTAGTTTCCAAATGAGAAACACGAAACCTACACTTTATGTACCACGCTGGAAAGATTATAAATACTAATTATAGACCGGGATATTAATTGTGGAAGTAGGTATAATTTGAAAAGTGGATTAATTAATATCTAAAACACTTTGTACAAAAACAAGTCTTACAGAGTTGAAAATAATTATTGTACCTAATTAACTGGGTGCATAACCTTTATTTTCTAAGGACAAAACACATATAAGGAGGGATTAATTTAAATAGAAAAGGCAGTTGAGTAGCTACTCAGATCATGATACAGCTGTAGATGTAATGGCCTGAAAAGTACTGCATTAATGATGGTTTGACTGGTCATTAGGTGTGAACAATGATGAATTGAAGGGTGTTGAAGCGCATAATTAATTGAGAAAACGGAGCCCTTGTAGATATAAACGGGGGCACTGGGAACTTTCCTAATAGCCAATTACACTTGAAAAAGATGAACGAGCTCATTTTTAAGGACCACCAACTGGTCTTTTCTTCGCACATTAAATATGAAAGGGTTTTTATTTTTATTCAACAGTTGGTTAAAGCGATTGTGTCGGATCAGTGCGATTGTAAGGTGCTTGTTCTATAGCGGCTAAAGGGTCGTGTCACTGACTCTATTATAAAGGTTAAAAGTATAGTCAGTGATTAAAGCAGTTCTGTGACTTGTTATTCTTGCGATATACAGTGTCCTCACTTCTAAATATGGTTTACAAAATTTGACAACGACGGTAGTAATATTAAAATTTTGATAAAACTCAAAACTTTATTAAAAACTCAGACAACCCCTATATAATAACTCTCTACTGAAAATAGGAGTTAAACTATATATATAAACCTTTGCGCAAACTAAAATATTTTAACTAATTATTTAACAAATCGATATGTCATTTAGAACAAAGCAAGAGGCCAACCAACTTAATTACACAATTAGTCTAAGATACGCATCGAAGGATATGTGATTACTGTGCTTCACAAACTATATAATAATGGAAATATATAGTGCTAATGCAATGATATTCGTTGAACGTCTGAAATATGCAGTGAACATTTAAACAATTATAACCATAAATCAATTTTTATATACATATACTAATAAAATATTTAGTGAAGAAAATATTTTTTGAAATTATTTAAAACTTTACGTTACAAATTTGATATTAAAAAATAGATACTATATTTAATAGTTATTATCTAACTCGAAGGAAATTACAATAAATAATATCAAAATAATTCATTGGAGCATCTATAGTTGGTGAAAAAAGATAAAATCCAGCCAACCTGCACCCTCATGAATGATAGAACATTCTTCAATTAAAATCCGCATATCTGAATATAATTTCAAATTCAAGTTAACAATTTTAGTTTACAATTGTGAGTTTTTCTCTATTATATATTTTTCCCATCTATATTGTTTTAATTCTACGGAAAAAATTAGCATTAAAATAAAATTACCCAGGTCATTTATCCACTGTTTGCAGGGGTGTCAATTAAGATATATATGATATGACCTTGAAAATTTACAAGGTAGGCTGTCAAAAATATTATATTTCGGCTTATAAGTGAAAACGGGATAAACTGCATGCGTAAAATTTAGTCTTTTTTGATATACTAATTGTTCATTAACTTAGAAATTTTATGGATATTTCTTCTTGAAATTTTCTAAAGTTTAAAAGGTACTTTTGGACACCCTGTAGGCATATATATTTAATAAACGTTATGTTTTTGGCAGCGTTATTCATCGGTCGCACAAAGAAAGTAATTCAATTTGTCTATAAAACATTTCATTTACAATATTTGGAACATTCGGAAGTTATAAATATGTCTTTTTAGTTATAATTATTAACACTTCATTACTAAATTTCAATGACTTAAAAATATGTTAACTTCTGAATATAATTAGGAGGAAAATATAAATTTGAATTTAATCTAAAACATAGAATGTATATATTCCTCCTGAGTGAGTCGGAGTGAGATATTTATAGTTAGCCTATGAAAAATGTGTCCTTTCTTAACTTTTAAAAAATCGATGACTATTAGGTGGATTTGGATTAGGTGAGCTTATTTATTGTGAAAACTTAATTTTTACATGGAGGGGCTCACATAAAAAGAGAATTTTTAATGGGGAAGAATCGTTCTGAAAAACATGTTTCAAACCTATATATAATATGATTTGTTAATCAATTTCAGTGTATAAAATATGCATAATATAAAACGTAGGTTGAAAAATAATTACTAAATATAATAAATAAAGAATTTTATTATTTGTTGATTAATTTTTTAATTTGTTATATGCGTATTTAATATTTTAGAATAACAGGCAAGGATAACAGTAAATATGGAACCACGAATAAAAACAGTCTCTACAAATAGGTATAGGTATTATACACATATAAAATGGAAGTAGACAATATTTTTATTATATAGTTATGAATTAATGAAAAAAGGTTAAATCATTGCTATTATACAATTGAAACTTGAAACTAAACATCAGTATTTATCATTATTAGAAGTAAACTGGTTGTGTTCAATCAATCATACATTTTTCTATTGGTTACCCGGATTTTAGTGCCATATAGATTGCCAATATACCTAATCAGATTTTAAATATAATAATGGTTAAATTTAAATGTCTTATCTATTATAATCAATTCGATTATATATATATATATATATAAATTTATTATATTTTTAACAATCTGATTTTTGTAAGAAAACGTAAACTTAACTACACCCTCGAACCTTGATAGAGTGGGAATTTTATAGCATTATTGGCATAGTAAACTTTTATTTTTTGGTAATTCTTAAAACGTGAGGCCTTACTCCACTCCGCTTCTGCGGTTCATTAAAATATTTAATAAGCATTACAACATTACAACATTACATAATTTCATAATAGACATATTATCAAATTTATAATTTGAATTTAGGAAATGTATATCGCGAGCACGGATGTTTTAGGGAATTTATTATTGGTTTGCTATATTACTACGATCATACTGCAACAAGGCACCATTCATCCATTTATTTGGGAATGAATGATACATTATTTAGTCAACATTAAGGTTATTTGAACAGTTCTTTTGTACTATTAATTTGTCTATATATTGATATTACCAAACCTCCATAAGATTTTACAAAATTTGCACAGGGACAAAAGCAGAAAGTTTCTCAAATTTAAAAAAAA
>JAUZNC010012529.1:0-29781 GCA_034780395.1 Vannuccia rotundouncinata | reverse complement strand
TAGTCAGCTATATCTTCATGAGTGCCGATGATGATTTCAAATGCTGTTACCAAATGCGGCAAAGCTAAGTAAAAATGCTCATATGCCGTGTCACATTCTGACCACCGTGTCTATAGACCAACAATAATTCTTGTGCGTCAATATGGTACATCGATTGGCAATTTCTGCTCCAAAAGCGCAAGAGAAAAGTTAGTAGTATACGGCAATGACTGTACTACCATGACTAACACAAAGTTGTAGGCGCCATTTGCAAAATAAGCGCCTGATTTAGAAGGGGGCGTTCGACCCAACGCCCCTCCCTAACGGCGCGCCTGGGAAATATAAATAAAATGTTATTTAAGTGAGAACAATTTCGAGATATTTCATCGACCAAGATTTTATGCATAAAAATTAGTTTTCGCTATATAGCTTTCTCTTTTATTCTGTTTATTAATCTTTTATTACTCATCCAATATCTTCTAGAATATAGTTATGTTTTAACAGAATTTGATTTTAATTTTATATAATTGAATAATTGCGTTGCATTTGAACCACTATGTTTATAAATTGTTTCACTGTTTTGTTTGTATATTTTACTCGTCATACAGTGTGTAATAATTCAAAATATTTTATTTATTGTGTATATTTATGATGATATATTTGTATTTTTATTAATGCGTTTTATTTTATATATATCATAGTAATAGAAACGTTTTGAAAGGTTGTTTGTAATTATAGAATACGTTATCTTGATTTTAATAATTTTTTGTTCACAATAAATAGCATTTCCATAGAAGTAAATTTGTAAACAAATCTTACAAGTATACTTGTTATATGATTACACTTTCTAACATGGTCCTAAATGAGCGTCTTACTCTTTCTAATATTTTATATTCCTAATTTAAAAAAAAATAATTGGGACAACATGCCATTTATATATAAATAATTTACAGTTTTATAAAGCCATGATATCTTTGTTTAAGACATTTTTGTCTATTGTTTATATCATTCAATGTAGATATGATAGTAAATCCAGGGTAATGTTATATAAAACTAATGATTAACATGCTATTAATATATAAATAATTTACAATTTTATAAAGCCATGATATCATTATGTTTAAAGGCTGTTGCTATTTGGATGGATGTCTGTCTACCTCACACACTATTTGGACATGCAATAAATTTTAATGAGGTACAAACACTGTGTTCAAGGTGTGATAGAAGACCTGGCAGATTGAGTCTAGAAATAAGTTGGTTTATACCTTTTTATTGATTTTATTATGCAATATTTACATATTTTTATAAAAGTCCAAATAATGTGAGTAATTAATGTATGTATCAATAGTGTGTGGGGTAAATATACTCTATGTTTATTACATTCAATGTGTTATATAAAACTATTAATTAACTGTTAACTCTACCCACCCAATTTTTATAAAGGATAACTCTTTGCTAAAACATTGATAATTTTGACTGTTGTATAAAACTTACTATTAAAACTTTTTGGTATAAGTAAAATCATGCATGAACTCACAAGTAATCAGAGGATACTCTTTAAGTTTATAAAGATTGATGATTTGTCAATATATACATTGATACAAACTACAAGGTGTCTATGAGTATGTCTGTATATATTAGTATATATTTATATTTAAGGGAATTTTGTTTTTTATCCAATATAGATCTGAATTACTAAAAATAAATTACTGAAATCCCCCCCTCTCCTTGCCTCCCTTATGTCCATACTTACTCTATGATATTAATATGGGTAGGGCAATATACTCTATTGTTAGGCTTTTTGACAATTTACATATTATTTTAGTGAATTCAACTGCTTTATGCTAAATTAAAAAGTAATGATTGATTACCAGTCATTTGCATGGCTTAATAGTTTTAGGTATATGTCACTATTATTATGACTATGTTAGCAACCATTTGTGGACCCGACTGTTTATGGACATTTCAATTTATACAATCTATATCTTATATAATCTACAATGATTGTCCATTATTGGTTGGAGGAGTTTTTAGTTGTTGACAATGATTTGTTGATGCTAACAGATTGTATTCAAAATGTCCACAATCAGTCTGGACAATTTATGTACATGCCCACAAACTGTCTGGTCCATAAATGGTTGCCAACAACTATGCTATGATAGACACAAAAGGAAAAGCTCATATCATTTTATTTTACTATACAGCCACAATTGTCCAGCATAAATATTCTGATGTTCAGAAATAAAAAATGACTTATTAATATTTTATATAATATATACAGTACAATAAAATTTGAATACAATAGACTTTGCATATAATGACAGTTCACCTATATAGTGACACCATTTTGCTTTCCCAGTAAATCCCTTATATTTTGTATAAAAAATATTTTCAATGACAAAGTAAATTAATTTAGGAAAAATTTATTAAATAAGTAAATCAACATTCATTATTTTTATAGTGCCAGTACAAGCATTTTGGAAGTAGGAAGCCCAGCTAAAAAGTTAGGGGGAGGTCTATGGTCTAAATATTATTAATATTTTATAACAAAAAATTTAATCATTAACACAAATATGTTAGTTAATATCCTTAT
Organism: Vannuccia rotundouncinata; assembly: GCA_034780395.1. Classification (NCBI taxonomy): domain Eukaryota; kingdom Metazoa; phylum Platyhelminthes; order Proseriata; family Coelogynoporidae; genus Vannuccia; species Vannuccia rotundouncinata. Next base: position 27,209 of record JAUZNC010012529.1, on the reverse strand, counting down.
TGTGTTCTTATTGGTTAATTATTATCACATCATTTATAATAGCTGCTGATATAGTGTGACACATTCAATTAGCCTCCTATGCCAATTTATATATATGTATTCTATTTGACCTATACTTGAATACAATTCAATATTTTGCATTTTTATATGAGATTATATATTTACTGTATTTCATAGGATATTCTTCAAAATTATTATAACAAGGTATTCAATTAAAAAAGTAAAATTGAACTATAAAATTGTATAAAAAATGTTTCTATAATAAAAAGGGCATAATTATTATACTTATGTAAGTACACTTTCATATTATTATTATATGTTTGCTATTTATTGGAATTTGTATTCTCATTGTCTTCTATAGGGGCAAATGAAGCTTTTCAAAAGGGGGAAGCACAAAAATATGAAGTAGGCTTCCATCTCTTGGAGTTGCTTTACATTTGAAGGACATGATCCCAACTCTGAAATAAAGATTAAACAATTATAAATTTAAAAGCCAAAATGGATTCATTATATTTCTTTAAGTGTCTCAACTATCTTTTGGAGGTCATAACTCAGTAATGAAACAGCAAATTGCCTAATTATTTATACTATCAGAACTAGAATTAACTTTTTGAAAAAAAAATGAAAAGGGGGACCCTACCCCCATAAAATGGTGGTCATTTTAAATTTAGTATTTGTAAATTACAAAAGCATTAATTTATTTTAAAAATATTATTAAAATATGGGGCTCTTTTAATAAAAAATCTTCAACATAAAATATTGCTTTGGTAGTCATGATATAAATATACAATAAGGAAAAATTGGTTTTCAAAGAATTTGAAGAGGATTTTCAGTTGCATAATAATAGCTGTTGTGCAAATTTACTTTTCCATCCAAATGGAATGTGCCTTCATCACTAAAAACAATGTTTTTGGACCAATCTGGAGTGGCTAAGTTATGTTCATTAACAAAATTTCAAAAAGCAAGTCTCTTTTCTGGATCTGTTTCCTTCAATTCTTGGACTGCAGTTGGCTTCTATGGCCTGATTTTCTCTTTTTTTCAACACAAAATTAACAGTTGCTAATGATGTTTCACACTGGCTAGCAAACTTCCTTTGTGATGTGGTTGGATCATCACCGAAAGCTCCAACCATTTCAACTACTTTCTTGTCTGAAATACTTCTCTTACTTTGGTCCCCAGCATGAGATCTTGGAAGAACAGAAAGTGTTTGAACAAATTGAGTTCTCCAATCATGAATCATGCATGTGGGTGGAGCAGCCTTTCCATATTTGTCTTCAAAAAGTCATCATGCTTCTTCACAGTTTTTGTGAGCCACTGCATAAGCTACAACATTACCACTTACCTCATTGTTATAACCATCATAATTCATGATTTTGTAGAAATCGATCAATAGATTACTAAGATTGAGATTTGAGAATTTATATTTGAAATTTGAAGCATAGATTTATCATAGATATCATTATGTCTATAACCATAGATTACTAAATTTGAAGCATCGATTTTATAATATCACCATTCAAAATTAAATTTTCTTGTTTTCAAAAATAAGATTTTAGTGGTGGGATCAACTGTACCACCCTGTACAATAAGCTATATATTTATATAGGACAGATGTACAACTCAAATTTTCCCTATCTCTATACAGAACTCAAAATTTTTCAGATTTTTGGGTCTTATTTTTATTATTATTCAGATAAGCAAAAATTTGCATAAAAACATACCCTTCTTATTTACTTTATAGTTTAATTGTTCATCATACATACTTTATTTAACCCTAATTTGAATCATTATAAGGAATGAAGTCCTATAAATTGTTTAACACTATTTGTATTTTGCGTTTTGATTATCTGTTTGTTTTTTATGTTTTTGTGGTTAATTGAAATGTTATTTTTATACACATACCTATCAGTCTTCCAATTTTAATCAGAAATCTGACTTTTTGGGTAAGATTTAGAGGGTTCTAAATATCCAATAAACCGGATGGGGGTTATGGGAGGGCTGTGTCTTTAATATCTGTAAGGTATGCTTGAGATTCCAGGAAATGCATTCAGTCTAAAATCCAAAAAAAATTCCTTACAAGCTGGGATTTGTAGCCCCTTCTGCAGGCCACTCACCATTGTTTTTTTCTGAACACAATTTTTAGCACTGTCTATATAAAACATAATATAATTAATTACAATTGATTATATTATGCAACTAATCTAAATAATAGCTGCATTTCTAGCTGTTTTGTGTTTATACATAATTGTGATTGCCAATTCAGTGTTAATTTCACAGACTGCCTATCTTGACAAACAATATTTTCAGGAAGTCTATAACAAAAAATATTTTTTGTAAAAATCAATCCCTTTGCATTACTATAGGGTGTTGTTTGAAGAGCTCTGATATGTGAAGGGTGTTGGTATAGACAAGTATAAGTGATATTCTGGCTTCATACTTATAATCCTCACCACTAACACAAAGGCAAATCATGTTCTAAGTTCTTGATGTTTGGTTTGTTGGCATCTGATAACATGCATACATATATAAAAAAAAAATTAAAAATAAAATCTCCTAAAAAATAGCTTTTTGCATTAGACATTATAAAAATTTGAAGAAAACCCAGTAAAAAAATCTGGATATCACTAAACAGGGAATAATAAGAGATACCAGTATATTTACTGACTTATACTACTGATTGAAATAACAGCTATTATACTGACTAAGCTATAGTTTTATTTGAAAGCTTGAACAATAGTAACAATAGATATAAATAATAAACAGCCTACATGAAGTCAGTCTCATGAGTATATAATAATTTGCAGAATAATAACAAACTTCAATAATATAAATATTCCTTATGTCCAAAGTTGTATTTTCTAAATTTCTTTAGAGTCAAGAGATACCCAATACTGGTTAATACTCATTGAGTTTGTTTTCAAAACTATTTTAGTTTAAACATAATCAATGCAATTATTACAAAATGTATTAAATGTAAAAACACTCAGTTAAAATTAAGTGCTAAAAACAACTACAATACAAACTAAATATATCACTTTTTTAAAATTCTAAATTATCAAATTATGTTTAAAAATATTAAATCATTTTAGTTTAACCATTTTATAGTGTTATCATTAAATTTGTTCACATACTAATTATTTGATAGTATTAACATAACTATAATTATTTCCTAAATTATTTTATTTATTATATTACCATAGTTCATGGTACATACACATTAAGTACAAATTAAGTACTTAGATCCTCTTCTCAAGCAGTTTTTTTTACTATATTAGAATATAAACATAAGTATTTAGGGCTATTAAAAATAAACCAATGCTTGTACAGTGATTTAAGAAATGCAGCATATTTTAAATTAAATGTGATTAAAATTGTTATCAGAATGAGAAGGCAAAACAAAATATTTATTAAATTAATATTGAATATTATTAAAAAAGTGTAAGTACATTATAGGTAATAGCCAAGTGTCACATTAGGGATTGTTATATAATGCCCAAATAAACACAAAGAATAAAGACCTTCTCTCAATCCGAATTTTACAACCATTTACTCTCAGCATGCTTGCTTTTATATGCATCATACCATCCATGCACCAACCTCTTGTACAGCTTAGTGCACATTACTCAGAAATATAACAAGATAATAATCAATGTTATGTAATAGTTCAACACAATATAAAACTGTAATAATAATTCGCCAGCCCAAACAACCTTGTTACACCAAGTAAAGAATTAAAAAATAATTAATAATAAATGGGGGTTAATGATAAATTTATCAGTAAAATCAAAAATAAAATTAATAATTTCCTTAATTTAATACATATATTATGTTATTGATATATCTATTGTGTATATTATTTCAAAATATATAATAGTTAACAAATGGTAGGATGTGAAGGAATTGTAATATTATATGTGCTTTAGATATATATATTAAATTACTGATTTGTCTCAATTATTTACGTATTAGGTACTCTGGTAATTCAAAATCACTTATTAATCATACTAAGTTTATCTTAGTGTATTTTTTATAACTTTACTTGAGTATATTAAACATTACTACCTAATATGTTAAATAGGATTAATACCTTATTGTTATAATTAACAATAAATAGTTGAATATGTCACTAGCAGGATTATAATTTGATTAAAAAAATTACATACTGATTAAAAGGGATGTTGGTTTGTACAACTACTTGCACAACAATTAACAGACATTTTGATTTGGTGCCTTTTAGAAACCAATACTATGTCACAACAATCAGCTAGACTTCCAATCTAGATATTCTTAAACAAAGATAGTTTATATATAAGATAGTGTGATATGGTTTATTATATACACTTATTATGTTGCCTGTTTTTCATTAGTTAATTAAAATATTTCAATTTAGTGCATGTTTCTTGACCAGTCAAATTTCAATCCCCTTTGTAGAGTATCTGTCTGGCGGTTATCAGACTAAGATATTTGGATGAAAACTATTTTTAGAAACTATTTACTTTATATGTGATATGAAAATCGCAACATTTGCAATGCTTGCAGGGTAAATGCATTTTTTTGTCACAAATGTTTCCATGCCAGTTGGTATAAGGTTAAATTGCTTTTAAAAATTGTGTACAAACCCTGTACATTAATGTAAAATAAAATTCAACAACCGAATTTCTCATAATTGTATTATGTATTGGCTGTAAAGGAGTTTATTGTCATCTTGGAATTCTCAAAGCTATCAGCATCCCACATATTTTAATTTTTAAGCAAATAGAAATGCAAACATTTTTGTAGATGGTCTTATTATATATATAATGCTTTTTTATTTATATTTCGAAAATTGGATTTTTTTGTAATTTTGTTTCCAGCAATAAAACAGTAAAATTTCAAGTAAAAATTCTTGAAGACTATTTTTTAGAAGTATGACCTTTAGAAATAAGGAGAATCATATAAAATATTTATTTCAAAAAAGTCATATATGTCTATTTATTTATTCAGTACAATTTATGTACCTATATTAAGATAACGCATCACATTTAATGAATTAGAAAAGCAAGAGAAGATGCCAAACCATTTTTTTTTTAATAAATTTAAAATAACACCCAAGTTTTCATGACAGAAATATATTTTAAACATTTAAAGCAAGATTAGTTATATTTTTGGGTCTAATCTCCTATATATTTTTTGTGGTGTAACAGTCCTGATATTATTAAAAAATGTAGTATGAAAAAGTTAATTTTAGCACCATTACATCAGCTATTAGTATTTGGCTGGTTAATAATTTGAATCTCTCCAACATCATATGATTATCATATTCTAGTACTATATATTAATATTTTAAAAATTATTCTATTTAATTATGTTGATTCATTAGTAATAGAACATTTACAATTTTTGACTGTTATTCTTTTCATTATATTGTTAATAGTTTGATATAAACCTCCGATTTTTTTGTATCAGGAATTTCTCTATGCCGAAAAATATACCGTTACCATCACGACGATCTCCCAGGGAATTGACACCAGTCCCATTGCCTTGGAGTACAAACATAAATACTAAACTATGTATGTTAAAAGTTGTTTGGTCATTTTTAAAAATTAAATTATTTTAAATAGTAATCTATTTTTTCATGTTAAATCGAATTCTGAAATAGATATCAAAATAGTAATTGTAACATTTTTTTCTATGTGAAGAATAGTGGTTTATCTAGAACTCAGTTATATTGGTTTTCAGTTAAAAATAATTTCTATGTATTCGTTTATTAAATTTATTGTGATTTTATTATTAAAAAGTACTTCTTTTTCAAATTTTAATAATTATTTTTGTTAGGTTATATCATAACTTTTTGCTAGATTTAATTCATATTATAATAAATTCTAATTGATATTTTTCAAATAACAATGATATGTAAACTTGATGTTAATTTTAACATTCTAATTATGTATACTATTTTTATTTCGACACAGCCACAATTATTTTCGTAAATAACGATACAGAGCATATATTTAATGGTATTTGATACATTTTAAGACATTTTTAGCATTTCTAAAAATATTTGACATTTTTTTCCAGCTAAAACAGCAAAACCCTTAACAAAGAAAGTAGCACGCTTGGTCCCTGCTAAAAGCAGTTTATCTCCAAACGCTAAAAAATCCGGGAAACTAAATACAAAAGAAAAACGTGGCAGAAATCAGTCATCAGAGGGTCAGGCAGTTGAATCAGATCTGAACAATTTAAGTAGTTACTCGGCTGCCATGACGTCTAATTCAGTTATTTTGTCCCAATCACCAACTATTGTGAAGCCCCGACTCCAGATCCTCAATAATGGTAGTGTTTACCTTCGCCAACAACACCAAACAACTATATCCCCTAACAGTATTCCCTTAATAAGTCCACCAATCAAGACTGTTGCTTTACCAAAGAAACATTTATTCCACCAGAGGAATAGTGATCCAGTAGAAGCAGGCTCTGAAAGCTCCTCCCCCCCGCCTATCCTGGACAGGCCCATAGCTCGGAGTCCCATTGTACTCCGGAAACCTATTCTGTCTATGAACCCACCAGTGCTAGAAACAGCTGTTGTGCTGTCTGCAAAATCTCTTCCTGATTCTGTAGAAGATCAAACTCCGGAGGGAAACATGTTTGCAAATGTGGTCACATTTTCTCCTCCAATTTCAAAATCTAACAGTCAGAGCTCGATCTCATCATCTAAATTAGAGCCCGTTTTGCAAAGGTTGCAGCGTCAAGTTGATCTAACGACAAGAGGGAAACCACCTAATATCTGTGTGCAATCAATTATCGTTGATTTAGTTAGTCGTGTCGAAAGTTTGAAGTCAGCCCCACTGGTAGGTTTTACTTTAATGACAAATTTACTAAGAAATTTTAAAATATTTTCTCGAAAAATATATTACATATTTCTAGGTAATTTAAGAATAATATATATATAAAGAAATATAATTTCATTGTCCAAAATATTATTTTTCCAAAGGTTATTAGATATTAGGCTTCATCGTATTTAGAGCATTGATTATAAATTATTGGTTTAAATAGATTTTACATTGTTTTTTGGTTTATCTATAATTTGTTAATCTTAATTAATTAATTCCTATTTTAATTTTTGGCTTTTTCAGTTAACATCATTTGAAAAGATCGGCATCTGCGAAAACCATCGTCTTATCATTCCGCAAACAGAAGGACGAAAAAATTACCCTCCTGTTAAATACGTGGTAATAGACTAAAAATAAATAATTTAATTTTTGAATGATCTAAATTTCCTTATTATGACATTGATTTTAAGTATTAACATGATTTTTCTCTAACACAGATTCTCAAAGAGGACGCCCTTACAACCCTAAAAACATTTTCACTGCCAGTTATGCCCATACTCACACGTTCACCCGCTCCACCAACCAACCTAGCTACAGAAAATGCATCAATCAAAACTCCTACGCTGCTTCAGGAGTCGTTGCCTTCCCTTGTCATCAACACGGGCGATATAACTACGTCTGAACCGCGCATTCTCAGTGCAGTCACTGCCCATCGTGAATTCTCTAGAAGTCCACCTCTTGTTCCACGTCTCACTCTATCAATCAAGCAGTCGTTCAGCTCCTTCGATAAGGAAGCTTTTGTTACACCCTCTGTAGACGAGAAACATCTGAAGAATAAATACAGTCCTATCACCCCCATACTCTCCTCTCCGGAGAAAAATAAAATAAAACCTAAGATGTCCCCAATTTCTCCACAATTACCAAAAATTAATGGAACTTCACAATCCTCGACCGCTCATACTCCTTCCGCAGCTAATTTTCTCCAACCAACACCATCTTCTGCGCCTCTTCCACTCTCACAACTACGTCCCACAATCCTACCTACCCTTATGATATCTTCGGTCACAGGAAATAACAAACCACAAATGTCTACACCGCACCACTTTCGTCACAGCACTCCCTCTACTGGACGTACTATTTTGCTTAGTTCTACTCCCTCTATAACTCCGTCTACCTCTGTCCCCCTCTCAAATGCAATTAGCAAACATCGTTCAAACAACCAGTCTATCGTATCACCAATTCCTCTATATCAACCGTTACCTAACTCACCAGAGTTTTATAATCAGCAATATTCTCACAAGCCATCGATGGGGAACCCTATCTACCCACCAAGGATGAACAGTGCCCCTGGATCTGGAGGTTTTCATGCCACAAATTATTCGGCAATCAAGAGGGGTCATAGTTTCACTGGAAAACGATTAGAGATGGGAGATTATGACCATGTAAGCACTACTTGTTTAATTTTTTAGAAATTAGTTTGTTATCTAATATAAATATCAATAAGTATCGTTGTAAGTAAAATTGTGGAAAATTGGTTCTATTACATTTTTTTTGTTGGAAAATTATAAATGTATACTTTTTTCATAAGATGTTTTCATAAAAGTGTTCTTTGACCAATCTTTTGAAAGGAGTAAGTTAGTTTTTAGAGTATATTTTTAATATTTACATGTGCACTTATAAACAATATTTGCATGATTATACACATTTTTAGATATATCAGTTTGTTGTTTGGCTCAGTTTGGTCTAGTTTAATATTGAAAGATATTAAATATATGTTTTTTTTGACCACCAGGCCTATCACTTTGAAGATCGGCCACAGGACCAACAAAACCACATCTGTCAGCTTACAAGCCACTTCAAATCTCAACTCCTTCGAAACCACAATTTTTCCCAGAAATCTGATGACAATTTCAATATCTACTCAACCACCATTATCACTCAACAGGCTAAGCATTGGCTTGGACGTTTGACCAAACATCACTGCACTCGACCCTATCCTCCCATCACAAGTCGTCGAATCGGTCGCAGTACAATTCACATCTTTCCGCCTGAGCAGTGTCTGTCCTCTGCAAGTCAACCAATACTTCCAGTGCAAGTATTCGTCTGTCACCACCTTCCCCGACATTCGAAACGCTTCAACTTGAACTGCTCCCTCTGCAATGATTGGGAAAGTCTAGTTAATCCAATCAACACATCTGCCATACCGCCACGCTCTGCCTCTGTTAGTAGCTCCAGCACAATCCCCATGACAGGAAACTCGACGTCGAGTCCACCACCTGAGCTTCTTGCATCACCCAATAAGTCCTTCATTAAACGGCGACATACTAGTAGCGATGTCTCATCCCTAGAAGCAGGAGCTCTAAAACGGCGTCGTAAGAACACCAATGGGGGCAATACTAAAAGTGATGCTATACTTGTGGACTTGTGATCACTGTTTCATACGGGAATTATATCATTTGTAAGTGTCCCTCTTTGTATCTGCAAATTTACTAATTTATTTTGTATAGTCATTATAGTTGGCTATAGAGCATCATTTACAAATTCTACAATAACTCAACTAGAATATTAGCAATCGGTGAATATTAATATTCATGATTATTTTATTATGATGCGATGTGACGATGATTCAGAGTGTATTTTATTTAAGTTGGCTTCAGTAATCACTTCTGTTATTGTGCCATTCTTCTTTTTCCAATTTCTGAATAATTGAAAATATTTGTGTGTGAATATATTATGTATAATATTTATATAACTATTATTGATATTTTCAATACTAATCTTTATTGTTTTACAACTTTTGTTTCCAGGATTTCTACAAATTCTGGATAGTTAAAATTTTTATCGAAATTGGTTAAATATTTTTTATTACAAAATATCGTTTATTTATAGTATATAGTTTATCCCTAAGTAGATAGTAAATGTTAGCTCTTAATTTAATTTTGTTTATTTAGAAATTAATTTCACTCATAAATTCAGCCAATGACGTGAGTGTTTTTTAAACAATTATAAAACGCTATCAAATTTTTTTAAATAATACATATAAAAAACTATTTTATTATTTTTCCGTATTAAAAACATATTTCAAAATATATTTTTTAATTATTTATGATCTCATGAACTAAAATTGGATTGTGTCATTTTTCAAAAGATTAAAAATCTTAGCCAATGATATTTTTTAATTATTCTAAAAATTAGTTTGAATTTAAATAGAATATGTATGCTTAGTTAAAATTTCATATATATAACTGATTTTCCAAACATTTTTGTCTTAAATGAATAGGGTAATCGCAAAATAAGATCTTTATAGTGTCGAAAGATCTGAAATATGATATTTTCATTTTTTCGTTACATGAAAAAATATGTATATCATATTCTTTATATTTATTATTATAACTCAGTTTACAAATTTTGTCGATAATACAGATATTACTAATTTTTTAATCTTAAAATGTCCCATCAAATATTAAAGAAACATTTCAATGAAAACATCAATAGCACTTTTGGATGTATCAAAACGGAGCTATGAATAGGTTTTTTGTGTTTGACTTTTTGACTGTGCACTAATAGATTTGACCAATTTTCATATTATACAAAAACCATTGATGTGCTTTAAATCATTTTTCATTTTTTTTAAAAATTATTTTAATCTTTGTATATATTTTTCACGCTGATTACTGAAACATACTCTATCAAATAATGATAACTTGTTTAAATTATAGTGAATTTTCCAGACTGTGTCGTCATCATTCCTTGGTTGATCTGTGAATAAATCATTTTTAAAGTGTGTATATACATTTAAAAACAAATTATTTTGATTTTCATTCTTACCAATTTGGACCACTTATTTTGTTGTTGTTATTTATTTTTAGTTTAGTATCGGTTATACAGAATATATCCTATGATTGATATTTTATTTGTCCTGTAAATTATTAAACTACATTTTTTATTTTGTATATTGAAGAATATTTTCAGGGCAAATTCTCATGGATTTATTTTTTTATGAAAAATTGTTTCCATTTACTTAATAGTACCTTTTAATTTTTCGGTTTTTTGAAATTAATAATCACAATCATAGTATATTCTGTATATAATCAAAGTATGATACATTTTATAATTGTTGTTTTCAGTATAGAAGTAACAATTTGATTTCTTGTTTTATTCCTTATTAAAGTAGTGTTAAATATTTTATTATGTCATTTTCTATCCATTACAATTTTGCTTATATACATTCTAGTGACAAATGGTTTTACTGAAATGCACCAGGCCAGTCGCCTAATTGTACTTTACAACTTGTTTTTTTCAAATATAATTATTAAGTAAAATACATTTACATTCTAACATTATGTATTGTCCAACCGATCTGTATTGATATATTTAAAAGATATGGAATATTATTTAATATTGATATCTTACAGTCGATTGCATAAAGCGGAATTAGCTTCTACCGGAGAGTAATTTTAGTTGCATAAAGCGGTATTAATTAACCCTTAAACGACCATGGGGTATATTCTACCCCAACAGACATTTCAAAATCAATTTACAAACAAACTATAAATCTTATAAAACCGAAATTTTATGACAATTCTTAACTTATTATGTATTATATTGTCTGAAAATATTTTGTGTGTCTATGTGCAGTTTAAAAGGGTGTATTTTTAAATTCATAAAAGTCTCTTGTACCAAATGGGGTATAATATACCCCAGAGCAATTATTGACAGCATAATGAAAGTTACACACTGTTTAAATATTATATGTAAGCTGGAAATATTAGATATTATTACGGAGCATACACCAAGAAGTACAAATATCAAGTTTGAGAACTTCAACCCTTTATGGTATTGAATAATAATTTTATTTATACAACGTATATATTGCAAAAAGCTTAAAAAGTAACAATTATGTATAAATATACACAATACATGTTATAAAAATTGTAGTTGGAAATGTAATACTTAATTAGAGCTGTACATAATTGTATTGTCAACTATCTACAATTATGTCTTTACACAATAAAGTATATCTGTAGATCATTATGACTCACCCTATAGGTTCAAGTTGATTTATAGACAAAAAAACACTTCTCAGCAGTTTTGACAACGAACAACAGTGTGTATTTTACAAATGCGACGAGCACAAACTGTGCAGGAAACTGAGGTATTTTTGTCCACATTTCTTGGGTAGAATGTTATTGTTTAGTCCTAAAATTTAGAAGAACTATATTGATAAGTACGAATATAGCTATATAAAATGAGAGCGCTTTTCATTTGAGAGCAAAATTATTTTATTTGACTTTAAATAATTTGTAAGAAATTTCTATAATTTTATATATATGTACAGTGTAAAATAAGACGTTATATGAAGATATATGTCCGGCCATTTTTTCAATGCTAACATGAAAACTAAATCGAGTTATAACTCCCCCCACGTGGCAGTAAACAATTGGACTAAATATATCGATTTTCAAGTATTTACGCTTAGGCTAAATTTACGCCTGGACTAAATTTATTGATTTTCCTCCAGTTACTACCGGTAGAAAGCTAATACTGCTTTATGCAATCGACTCAAGTTGCTAAATGACAAAATTTAAATTCTAGAGCTTATCAAAATAAAAAGTTTATAAATATCATTTCCATATTCTATTTTTTTTCTGTATATTTCATGCAGGTGGTCACGGGTAATGGAATTTTGAGTATATATACCCCAATTATATACTCGACATACTAGGCATTTAATTTTTCTGGAATTTGGAGGACCTTAAAGGTCATTTTGAAATCATATAAATCAAGTATAAAATTGATTAGCATAGGAGGAACTTTAACGTTTTTTTTAATTACATAGAATATTAATAATAAATATCAATTTAAAAAAATCAGCTACTTTTTATTTATTTTAACATTTTTCAATCAATTGTGTACTTCAATTATATTAATGTTCTCATATCTCAAAGTTGTCTCTGAGTTCGAAAGTTGTCTCCTTCAAAAGTTTTAATTGATAATACTTTAAATTTTTTATTAATACCGAATTGTCTTAAATGGATTTTTTTATAAAACATATTGATGATAATTAAAAAAAAATATTCAATAAACCAGAAATATGTTTAAGTTTGCACTTCACTCATAACTTTTGGTTGATTGTATTAATGGATTAAGTATATTGTTTTGTTTTAGCAATTTATATTTACTTTGTTTTACTAAATTTACTCCAATTGCTTATATATCTATATACCAATGAATTAAAATCATACAAACCCCACACCGGGCTCTGTCCCTAAACGCCAGACACTCAATAAAACCAACTCGGCCATCCGCCGGAGCTTAATGAAATGCTTGATAGTCTAATTTTTTAAATATTTAGTGTTATACTTATTTCTTGTAAAATAAGTATTCTATACCAATTTTGCACGAATAATTTATTTTCGTATTTTTTATATGATATATACTCAATTTTTAAAAAATAATACTTGAATATAATAAAATTTTAGTTTCGATTTAGTGTGGCTATACACTGAATAGTTATTACAATTTTTCTTTCTTTATTACGATTTGCTATATTTCGGAAATACAACAAAATAAAAAAATGTTATATGTTTATAAACTTCTATTAAAAAAAAAATTACAATGGACAAACTGGAAAACTCCCGTTACAATATGATTTATAAGTGGAGTATTTATAGGTTTATAGAGTGCAGAAGAGTTAAATTCGGTGGACTTTATTATACAAAATATTCATTAAGTTATGATAATTATTTTTATTTTGTCATCACGTATATTAATGTTCTACTATAGACATAGTACAGATCAAGCAAGAGAAAAAACATACTGATCAAAATATCTTAAAATTTCTATTAAATTTATCGCTATATTTAATGTTGCTCTCCGTTAACTAAATTGATGGTATTCAATATACAGGGTTGGCCAAAAAGTAACCAATTCTATTTTATTCTATTCTATTTTATTCTTTTCTATTCTATTCTATTAAAAGCAGTGTGGTTTGTATGGTTTAAATTCAATGTCATTGATGATGCGCCGAAAATATTTTCTAGTGAGATGTCTTATGTAGTTCCTGCGATGACCGACGCGTTGATCTTGGGACTACTGCAGTAATCGTAAACAGCAAGGACCATATCAAAATTTCCATCAGTTGGGGCGGCCTTTAGGACGACTAGTCTTTGGGGGCATTCATAACATGGACTCTGTAATGGAGAACTTTGACAAGAGATCAAAATTTGTTAATTTTGAAAAACTGGTGGTTGGAATTTTCCCCCATTGATAATTGACATGTTTACAGTTATTCATGGAATCTAACTGATGTCTAGGAAAAAATGCAATAATAGATTATAATTTCAAATTTCCATAATTTTTGACTGTTCGGTTCGGTTACTTTTGGCCCAGCCTGTATATTATTGGAATATTCATTGTTTTAAAATATTTTGTTTTAGTTACTTTAATACGTTAAATTGACTTCATTTCGATAATGGGACGAAAGATTGCCGTTTAATAATATTATTATTGGTTACGTTCTTTATATCTATACAATAAAATATAATTTTCCCGAGAATGTACATTTAAATTTAATTGAAACCTAATGATTGTTTTTTTTGCTGAGAAAAACACAAACGGTACATTAAAATATTTAGATAAAGTTTGTTACTTTTATTCCTTCAATTTATAACATTAAAGATTATACAGAAATAGATTTTAAAATAAAATTAAAATACATTTACACAATTACTTTAATAATTCATAAAATCAAATTTAGTGGTACACTGATACCAGTAATTCAATTGGCAGGTGTCAGCCAACCAAATATTCATACATTAGTCAAGGTTCTTGGTATGGTCTGAAATTTGTAGAGACATTTTTCAAAAAGGGGCAATTTTTTTTTCTCAGCAACCTTTGGCTAGATGAACAGCATAGCCTATAAATCTAAGCTGGCAACTTAGGCAAGGCATTTTTACTTTGATTTTGTGAATATAGTACAAGAGATAGCATTTCAGCACTATCAAAATTCTTTGGTCTGGGGTCTTTTTCATTAAACAAAGTCTACAAATCCACAATTCACAAGAATTTTTGTTTCATAAAACACTAGTTAACAAGTGTAATCCACAAGTGATTTTCACAAGATATTTACAAGTATTCAGTTTCATAAAGAACACTTGTAATTAATACAACTAATTATTTAATAATTTATTTTATTGCATTCCTTCATTACATTAACAATATTAATAAGCAAAAATATGTTTAAAATATCAAAGTGTCTATTTTGACATGCCTCCATCTACAGATTTAATATATTTTCCCCACACACTATTTGGACATACATATGTTAATTACTCTCACTATTCAGACTTTTATGAAAATATTGGATAATAAAATTAATACAAAGCTTTAAACCAACTTATTTCTAGACCCAAGTCTACCACACCAGTGTTGGTGTTTAATTAAAATTTATTGCATGTCCAAATAGTGTGTGAGGTAGACAGACATATGTCCAAATAGCAACAGCCTGAAAATATATTCAACATTATTAAAACTATCATCTTATATATTAGTAAATATATAATAATCATTTTTTATTGTGGAGCAAAAATGTTTATAAGTTCTTGTCTGTGCCTCTGTGGCAAATGTCTGGAACATCTACATAATGTTCTCTAATTGTTTCACTTCTTTGGAAACAATGACTTCATCAAAGTCTAAATCATCATGATTTTAAAGACAATTGTTGTGCAGTAAAAAACATGTATTGATCATGTTTGCTCTGAATTTTGGACTAAAACAAAGATGGCTCTAAAATACAATGAAGTGATTCTTACAGAGGCCAATGCAACACCATTTTTGTGAGCTCAATTAAAGCCTTCCTCTGGTTGGAGCAGGCTCCTCTCCAGAGAGATAAGCCAGTCAAGGCTTGGGTAACTGCTGTCCCCAAGATAATTGCCTGTAGAAATGGATGATGACCAGCATTTCACTAAGGGGCCAAATTGCTGTTCCTCAAAACTTAAGCATTATTTGTTGCCTGGAGTGAAAAGTACTTTTTGCTTTTGATGACAGGATAATTGAGTGCCAACACTAATAAATGTATACATATTCACTTGCCAATTCTTAATAAAATAGGCTGACAGCTATATAGGAGTAACAATAGATAATGGTCATCTACCGTTTTTCTCTATTGCTACTATATAGCTTAAAAGAGCATAAGAGTAAAATATTTCACCTATTGAATATTTACCTATCCTACCATCTCAAAATCTATTTATTCTTTGTTCCTAAGGTTTTCCATCATATTTTACAAGTCCTTGTGATTTATAAAATGTTCTTTTACAACACTTATGGAATTGATTTGTGACTTGTGCTTTATGAAAAAGGCAGTTTTGTATAAGTCAGTGCTGCCACTCTCTGCAATTATCTCAGTTTTTCCAGTGATTGGCAATTATTACACCCTGTTTTTCATGTTCTGCAATTATTGTAGTATTACTGAACTGTGACCTGCAATAAACTCATTTTAGTACACAGTCTTTTCTTCATATTTTCAATCATATGGCTTATTACTATGTTTTTTTAACCTTTTCTTTACAGTCTTCAGGAACAGAAAAGTTACTTCTCCAAATGGCTATATAAATTCAAAATTGTTAGTTAGTATCCTTATAGTGTCCTCATTGGTTAATTATTAGTTAATTAAGAGCAGCTAATATGGTGTGACACATTCAATTAGCCTCCTACACCTATCTATATATAATATATTATACTCCATTTGACCAAATATTTGCATTTTTTCAGTTATATGAGATTCTATATTTAGTGTAGTTCAATTTTCTTATTACAATTTTATCTACAATAAATTTTAGCAAAAGATATTATATGATATAACAATACAAATATTTTATCTTTGCATATGTTTATTATAGAAATCTAAATGGCAATACAATAAGCTATATATATGTGAGATTCACTCAAATTTACCAATTTTCATATATAACATTTTGCTATTAACATTTGAGTATATTATGCAACTAACTGCTCACTATAAATATCAGCTCAACTGAAATTTACCTAATCTCTATTTCATTATTGACATTTGGGTATATCACACAACTATAAATGTAAATAACTATAGAATCTAATGAAGACATAGATATATAAGTATACAGATAAGTAAATAACAAAATATAATTCTAAAGTAATAATAGCTGATAGCAGTACAATAAGGAATAAGTAAGTACTCATACAATAATAAACACTAAAATAGTATATATAGAATATTATATTGATAATATATAGTATAAAAAGTTATAGGTATAAAATAATAATATATAATTGAAAGAATTGCTCTGCATGCTGAGGTGCTACAGAATTCTTGTAGAAAAAAGCAATTGGAAGAACTTCGGAAACAAGAAATGCAGCATGAGGAAAAAAACAACTGTTGTGTATATTCTTTGCAGGATTGTGTTTTAAATATATTTGTCTAATTTGATCAAAAATTTTGTTCTGAAATTGATAAGGTACCCTGCGATTATTTCTTACATTTTGGCAGTGGCAGCACTAATAAGTACTTTTGAACATAGTCATATTTAACAATAATTTTATTTTAATGTTGGATGCTATTCACCCAAAAAATTGTGATATAATAGTCAAAACAGGTTAAACTGCTATTTTCCCAAAATATAATTAATTAATCAGTAAAACAAAACAAAATTACATATCATTTTAAATTAATAAAATTAATGTTTGATTGGAGTTTTACTGTCTTCTTATTATTTACCTTAAATCAAAAATTACATAAATTGAGATAAAATTGCTAATATCTTAATTATTGTAAAATCAAATATTAGCTATAATTTTTCTGTGGGAAAGGGTGTTCTAATTATGTTCCTGATATACATCCTCCATATTCATTAATATAGTCATATATATGTGGAAAAATAAAGAATTAGTCCTCAAATTACACAATATTTTCATGACATTGTGCAATTAGGTTGAATTCAATTGAGTTAAATTTTTAGTTATCAAATATAAATCTATTTTTCCTTATACATATATATTTTCTGTATATATATATTCTTTTATAATCAATATCTCTAGGAAATCTTATACAAATGTGTTTAATATGTTGAAGTTAATAATCAATTAGTTTTCACAACTTGAAATATCTATTATATATGATATAGCAATACCCATTACTAGTAATTACTCTAATTGTGTTTCAATAACCACACAGTTTCTAATTTAATCATACAGTGTGGACAAATTATTTTTTTAATAGCCATGCAGTGTGGATGCCTACTTTTCCTTTACTAGTAACTTTATTAAGCTATTTTATATACTCTGTAATATAATAATTTTATATAATCTGTAATTTAAAATTATTGCATTGGAAATTATTATGGCACATTTTTATAGGCACAATGATATCATAATGATCATAATAATATTGTATCCATTATGGTATCTGCAATGGCTATTAAGGCAAATAACTTCAATTCGAAAGTTTTATGTCTGGTGTTATACTGGTACCCTATGATAAATAGATGTAAGAATAACTTTAGATGGAGCCCAAATTGTCAATAATTTTAGTGTGAAATTTTAATAAACAGCCCCTTTCCTCCTTGCAGCCATTGGCACAAAACTTCATGAAGTTGCACAAATCTGTATTTTAGTTTATGACAAAATTACATATATGCATTTGGGTTTGTAATATTTAGTGTACCTAAACATATATGTAGCTTGCTACTAATTTTTATATATATACAATATTTCAAATTTAATTGCTGATTTTTAAAATATTGAAGGTGATGATCAGGCTGATTCAATTTATTAAGGAAAATCGCATAAGTAGACCCATTTTGAGCAATTTATAAAATTTTATATTAGATTCTAACTATATCAGAGGACTTTGTTTGTGACTAATTGCCTGTGTCAACGTTTTAACAAAATCTCCATCATCAACACAACCAAATTTTTTCCATTTCGACAAAAGATCAAATGAAAAGTGTTATATGTATATGTTTCTATAGATCTCATGACATCTGATCTTAGGAAAAAATGTAATTGTATTTGGCTTATTGGATGAAAAAAAGGATAAGTACTTTTTAGTTAATTAATTAGAATGATGACCCATACTGATTATAAGAATTCCCTATAGTGGTGATCTTCTAAATTAAAATCAATATTCACTAATTTGCTTTATCCAAAGTAAAAAAATACATTAACATAGGTATGCAATTTTTATAAAGGAACCTGATAAAATATTGTAAACGTTTATCCAAAATATTTATTAATTATTATACTATAATAGTGTGTAAATATTCATTAACTGAGATATTATATACTTTTGACACCTTTAATATTAAGTTAAATATGAGCCTATGTGACGGCAAAAACAGTGGTTTAACAGTTACTGCACCAACCAACCAATGAATGGAGTAGGGCAATGAATCTAATTACTCATATTATGAATAATAAAAATGTAATTTTGTTTATATTACAAAATTGATTTTATAGTTTATCTTTTAAATTATAGTATTAAAGTAATACTTTTTTATTTTTGTTTTAAAATATTATGAAATAGTACTCCTATACCCCCTATATTTTTTGCATGCCTCTAATTTTTTGAACTTAAGGTAAACATTTTACTTCATTATTGCTAACAAACTTCTATAAAAACTACATTTTTCAAATCAATTTTGAAGACTGTAGTGTATTAATCCTCAAGATTGCAGATTGCTTTTTGTCAAAGTACTTGGAAAGGAACTGAAAGCTGTCTTGCCAAATAAAGATCTATGACATTGACTCTTTATTCAATGATTGGTTGGTGTATTCTATTTAGCCTTCCAGATTTCCAGTAATTTTGATCCAATTTGGTTTGCCCCCCCCACTCACAATCTTGACACCATCAAACCATAAATTGTAACTTCATTATGCTTCAACACATAATTCACACAACTGTTTTATTCTCAAAAATCTTTTTCATATTTGTAATGTTGATTCCTGCCTGTAATAGTTATAACTAGTTTCATTTCGTTTATTTGTCTTTTTACATTTTTAATTTTTAAATTGGTTATTTACTATAACAACAAATAAATAATTATATCGCTGTTAGGTGCTACAATTTTACATTTCAAAATTGAGACCTTAAAAATTGTTTGCCTTCTGTGAATTTATAGGTTGTGCATCTTGCACAACCATAATATTTTGTTTCCGGTTTTTATATTAGAGCGAAATACGAGTCCTCGCTTGGATTTGTTGAATTAGAATTGTGTTCCAGCTCCATTCTGGTTATGACGATATGTGACTGCTTTAATACTTTAGACAAGTTTACGATTACTGATGAAGTACCCAATTGCGCAGCTGTAGTTAATTTGTCATCTTCATCTCAACATAATCAACTGTACCATTCGATGCTATTTGAATTTTTGTGACCTTTCATGTACATATGTCACTGTTGAAATAACCATGTTCTTTGAGTACTGTAACCAAAGTTACTCTAATACAACTTGGTTGGTTTAGCACTTGTTTAAATTGCTCCATTAAATTTTCAATCACATTTTTACTGATAGACATTTTTTGTGTATACTAGCCATTGGTTCTTGATGATTTAGAAAACTTAGGGAAGAGCAGTAGAGATTCTTGGATATATGATAAATACATATCCAATACAACTAATAGGTGTTCATCTTTGAATGATGGGTTTTCGTACATACAAGCTTTCTTAGCATCTTCGAAATATTTTACCCTCAAAGAAGCTTTTGCATTTTTTGATTGTAGTTCGTGATTTAAACGAACGTAAAATTTGCCAATGGATGATGTTTCAGTCACAAAACTTGACTTATTAAGATGGGCAAAGTTTCACGACCTCTCAAAAAAGTATAATATAAAGTAATTTCTTCACTAACATTTCTGGAGTTGACTGATCAAAATAATGACATAATATGATCATGTCTTCTATTGCAGAATATTTATTTGACTTTAGCTGATTCAAATTTTGGAATTTGGCTATCATTCATTAATTTGAACCATCAATGAATTTCGAGTTGACCTAATCGCCTTTTGACATCTTCTGAACTTTGAAAATCATTAAGCATGTCGATGAAACTTGGTGAAAGCTCTTCCAGGTGTCTCTCATTTGATTTGTCAGATACCCAGAGTAACATTTCATTATCCATTCCGGATATCTGATATATAGGTATGTTAATTGTCAAAATTTAGAAGAGGTTGCTTGCTCACCATTATTCAGTTGCTCAGAAAAAACATGGAATATATCAATATATATATATAATTAATACATCAATATTAAACATTTTTATTTAATATTGCATGCCCTAAAATTGCAACATAAAAATTTAAATACAATGAATAATGCTTCATTGCCATTTAAAGTTTAAGTACTTACATTAAGTTTCTTATTAGATAATAATTTATCCTTTGTGGATCACATTTCCTTTCACATACTTTACATATATTTTGGTCTAGATCTAATATAATTTTGCATGCATACATTACTTAATTTTTTTAATTTAAAATAAATGTGTTTATGGAACTTGTGAGAGATTAGATACTATGTTGTTTTAGAAGGCATAGACATTTCATTTATTAGTTATTTTTTATTAATATGACAATATTTATTTGTTATATATATACACACTTATTTATATATCAGTAATATAACTTGTTGTAATTGACCTTGTCTTGACATGAACTTTGTTATCAGCATTATTGTTATCTGTATTTATAATTTGATATATTTTTAGTGAAGCAGACAGAATGAGATCGACTCGAAGAGTCCAATTATGTGATTCAGTCGATAAGCCAAATTCCAAGTCAAACAGAAAACGCTCCAACTACAATCGAAATAACTATACCACAGGCTCGAACTATTCCAGCCAACAATATTACTTTCGAGCGCCCCCTCCTTTTATGCAATGTCAGCCACCACCTGTCCCCTGCAGGTACCCAGAGCCCTTCAATAAAATTCTGGACACGTCGCATTCCACCGGGCGGTTGTTAGATCCACGTTTACAGTCAAATAAGGGTCAATACAGTCAGAAAGAATACCATCGGCAGCCTTCTCCAACTTCACCTAGTTCCTTAGGATCACCAATGGACATCGCAAACTCGGATAACGAATTGCAACCGGTATCCTCTCAGCCATATGCTAAGCAAGAGATTGTTAATGTCCAAACAAAAAAGGTTCAGTCCGATACGCCATTAAGCGTAGCCATTAAGCATGGTCAGAACATGACTTCACCGAAAAGTTCCATCGATTCAGTCAACTCACCAGTGTCAAAGTTACTTACCGAATCACCTCCTGTGAGGAAAGTTCGAACTCACGCCCTCAACAGACGGATAGCGCCACCTAAAGTTTTAGTTTCCCCAAAGAAGTCTGATGCTGTCACTAGTGCGCCTAAGAGTCCATCTATATCGCCTGTAGTGAATTTAAATCTTATTATATTAACTCCTCCCTCTGTATCAGACTCTGCTGCTTTCAAGGAATGTGTTCATAACAATTCCAGCGGATTACTCTCCCAAATAAAAGATATTTCTCCTCCAACTCTGCCACTCACTGTGCCAAGTTTTCCGTTGGCTAAAAAAAATTACAGTTCCCCGACAACTCCGAGTGCTATTCGAAACTTGAAGCCAATTATTTTCACAACCCCATCCCTCAAGACACAACCAAAGGAACCAGAAGTAAAACAGCCTTTGAGGACATCGCAACCAGAACCATCCTCTAAGTTTACTGTTCATGAAGCACTCAGAAATTTGACGAAACATGTAAAGGAATGTAACAGAGCAGATATAGACACCAAGGTAAATGCTACTTCCAATTGTATTATTTGTAAACATTTTATATATCCTTTAGTATAATTTTATTATTCATTATACTATTTTTTTTAAAATGTATTTCAGTTTCACATTGTTTGCACAATCTTATGTATTATTTGTAAACATTTTTTATATCCTTCAGTATAATTTTATTATTCATTATACTAGTTTTTTTTAAAAATGTATTACAGTTTCACGTTGTTTGGGAGAATGGTTATATTAAAATCCCGGAAATGAAATATCCACCTATCGTCTATATTGTGAGTTGTTATCCTTTGTGCGTTTTATATATTATATACACACACGAGTTATTCATAATACGATGAAAATGATATATTTTCTGAAAGACGAATAACAATTGAATAGATAATATTATTGTAGGTTATATATCTTTAGTGACTAATACACGAGAATGCAACCTATATTTTTAATTATTAAATTAAGAAATAATACGAATATATATTATTCTGTTATAGCCCATGTACAAAAGGACTACAGAGATTGATTTAACTGAGGATTCTAAGGTGAAGGTGAAGGTTATTATTATTATTTTTTAATGTTAATTAAAAATTATACCCATATCCTTTAGTTTTAGTCCTTTGCTTACTAGTATTAACTGTCTTCAAAAATATCGCTACATTTATTTTTTGTCCTAAACAATCTTCGAATTTTTGGTGTATTATATATATATATATAGGTACATTGCATTGATTATATTGATTGGCTGAACACAACTTTCAAACAACAATTTTTACTAGTAAAAACGTAGGCGTTTAATTTATAGTACTAAGTTGTGCTTATTTTAGTGTGTGAATATAAAAGCAATCGATTTCCATACAACTAAATAACAATTTTTCCTCTTTATAACGGATACATTGAATATAATAAAAAAAATCAGTTGGTTAATAATGTCATTTTTGTATACATTATAATTTTTTGCTTTTTCAGTCTATGCCAATTTTAACATTGGAAGAGCAGACTAGCACATACACATGCATTGTTGAAAACGATATTGTACGTTGTAGTTTTAGATTTAATTATTCTTAATTGAGTTTTGGCAATATGAAATTTTTTCTGTTGTAGTCAACACCGGTCTTAGAATCAGAGGAACATCAGGATATGGATATCTGTGAAGAAGAAATATTGGAAACAATGGCCCCCGTTTTGCCCACACAAACGAGTTTAATAGAGGAACCTAATCCTACTCAGTTAAAGTTGCAGACTCCTCCTAAAAAAGTAGATCGAGTGGAAACTTCCAGGAAGGCTACTTGTGAACCTCAGTCAGTCACAACGGAAGTCCCTGTCTATAATCCAATCTTTGTTGATGTTTTATCCATGCAAGCTCCATCGATTACCTCAGCAGCCAATCCGAAGTCGGCACCCATTTCATCAACCAACAAGGAGTCTACTAATTTGAAGTCGGCACCAATTTCATCAGCCGATGACGAGTCAGCCCCTACCACGTCAACCAATCTGAAGTCGGCCCACATTTCGTCAGCTAATCAGGAGCCAACAATCACTTCCCCAAATAACGAAGAAGCAGCAGTGCCTTCTTCGTCTATGAACGAGGATATCTATAGCCCAACACTGCCAATAACAGTAGATTTTATCGAACAACCAACTAATGCAGGTCTTGTTACGTCCACAAGCAGCGCAACTGAGCAGGATTTTGGTCAGACACCCTCTTCCACAGCAGATATTGAGGAGCCGGCCATTTCAACTTCTTCTCCGGAGATTTCGCCTTCGAGTGATCCGGACGTTAGCTCCGCCACTAATATGACAACAAATGTTGCAAATACAGAGGTACGTTTTTCCTAGACGTTGAGGTTGTATCAGTGTCTGAATTCTTTAATTTGTAAAACGATGCCACATTTTTTTAAAAGGCCAAATTCTAGGAAAATCTTTTAGATCTATATAATCCATTTGAGCCTTTTTTAATTTTGTGAATTTCAAGGTACCCACATATTTCATTTGTAATGACGACGGTTACCTTTCCAAAATGGAGGTATATTAAAAGGGTTTAACTACTTGATTTATATAATTAATAGTATAAGCAATATCATAATTTTCGATTAAAATTTTTAATTTTTTATTATTTTAAACTTACTTAATTTATCTGTTCTCTTGGTCATTTTATTAGCTTTATATTTACAATTTTACTACTTTTAAATAAATTTTTAACTAAGATACATAGAAGTATGGATTATAATATCCGTATAAATAAATAAGAGAACACGGAAATATTTATCATTTTTAAGATTATCGCGAAGATGTTTTTTTTAATTTTATTTACAATTATAGTTATTAATAACTTTATCTTCTGATTAGTATTTTAGAAATCTAGACCCTTACGAATCTAAAGCATATTCTAGCATTGATTCTAGCTAGTTTCTTAATTGAGTTGCATGATGTTTGCCTTAATGCTTCACAATTTTATTCATTGTGTTTACCGACTCTCTTTTGTGCAGTCCTACACTAACTGTCTATATTATAAAAGTTGTTAGTTCAAAAGACGCATTTTGTGTACGCAACTTTGTGTAAGATTATTTGGTGTGGTTATTAGGCTATGTATACATCTGAATATACCCACCATTGTGTTCTCTTCATTCTATATATTATATAACAGTTAGTATAGTATAGTGAATCTAAGAGAAGCACGAATGTACATCTCATTGTGTGTAATTTTGATTACCTATAGTTCATGTTAATAGTAATAGAAGCTCATTTCTTACACCTGGTTCACATATCTTCGCTTTACTGCCAATACCCTTCACTTCTTTCTACACAACTTCATCGTCGCTTTGAATTCTATACAATAAAGTCTTTCAGAAAACTAATAGCGTATATGTTTATCTACAATATTATTGAGCCATTCTATTTATAATTTGAAAATCTGTAACCTGATTTTTCATTGAAATTCATTCATTAAGTTTCTAATTGTTCGTTGCAATCACTCTTTTTTTGATGTATAACATTAAAATATACATTTATTTATTCACAATTTTTAACCAAATTATTCATTAAGAAGCAGTAATTAAATTAAATTGAAATCAAATTTCTTTATTAAATGAATAAATTTTCTATTTAATCATATCCACTTGTTTTTGTGTAATTTCACGATAGCTGGTTATAGACGTGACATTTTTGTTTTCTAGAAATCTTCGGGTAATAAACGAAACCGTGTTTCGAGTGCCACAACTGACGGCGGGTGTTCCGAAAGAAAGCGCAAACGAAATACAAAATCAACCAAGGTAATAATAAGTTTTCCATGTTATTGATCTTTGTAATTTTTTTTAATATAATGACTCATTTATTTTATTTGGTCCAGGAATCGGGGGGTAATATTCAAAATATTTAATAAAAGAAACAATATTGAAATATTAATCTTTTAAATTTTATTCCAAAAATCAAAGAATCTGTTAAGTTTAAAGTTTTTAACCCCGTAAACTAAATTTATCAATAGCACTATAGTATGCTTCTCAACGGCAACACTCTTTTGTATATGCTTGTTTGTAACTTTTTTGATTATGACACAGGAGATGATTCAAAGAAGCAACCTTTGACTTGGTGTTTTCATCGCTTTCTCTATCTGGATAGCTATTAATCGTTTCCTGTCTAATCTACAAACAAGCCCTTATCTGATTAGGTTTCCAACTTATTTGTCGTACTTATTTATTCCTACTTATATATCATGGCCTATGTTACAGTTGTTATAGCGTGCCACTATAACTGTATGAATTGAATTATTCATGCTTCCGCGGTGAGAGTTTTGTATGTAATGACAATTGGTTTTTTTAGACTATTTTTTAATATGATAATGCTCAGGCTTTCGTTAAGCATTAGTTACTTACCTATTACTCAAAACAATTAAATATTATTTGGATTGTTTGCATTTTATAGAATATAATTTTTCTAAAAAGATTAAAAAATTACTACTCATCAAAAGTCATCTCGGAGTCAGGTACTGTGAACTCTCGTGTTCTATTCTCGGTAGTGAAAGGATCTTCTATCTGATCCATCATCTTTACTTAAAATTCCTGAAGTTGAAGATCCTGCAAACAGCCTTGCGGTGTTTTCTAACACCAAAATTGAGAAGATACGATCTGAATTACAACCTATTGTAACACCAACCATTACACCAGATATTTTACCACCTGCGTTCGACTGCTTCAAATTGGTTACTGAACAGGAGATTGCAAAAATAATAGCTAAATCACCTATTAAAGCATCTAAAGTGGATCCTTTACCGCGACTCTTGCTTCAAGCTTACTTCAAGTCTAGTACCTACTATCACTCATATAACGAATCAATCATTTGCTGAAAATTGTTTTCCAAAACCTTACAAAGTAGCAGCTATAACGCCCCTTTTAAAGAAATCCAATCTGGACGTTAATGTTTTATCTAATTACAGGCCGGTTTCAAACTTGCCTTTTATTGGCAAAACTCTTGAACGAGCTGCTGTATCTCAATTGCATGCACATATGCGAAACCATGATCTTTACTGCAAAAATCAAAGTGGATTCTTAACTATTTATCAAATCGCGAATTTTATGTGCATGTCAATAATTGTAGCTCTCGTCGTCATCT
>JAUZNC010012518.1:0-29785 GCA_034780395.1 Vannuccia rotundouncinata | reverse complement strand
GGTCGGATGCGATCTAGGAGAATGCGGTTGTAGATTTTTGCTCCGAGAGATGTAAGTGCAATTCCTCGATAATTCCCGGCAAGGCTTGCAAGTCATATTACACATCTATTTGTTTAGGTATCTTGACAATACTCAATACATTTTTAAATTGCACAGTAGGTACTAAATTTAGTGAATTAGATTATGTAGGTATTTCTAATTTTCTTTATATTAGACCCTCTATAAGCTCATATAGGAAACGTATAAGTGTGTTTTTCGTGACAAAAGATTGAAACTTTTAACATATTATCTACATACCATAAGGTTTCATTTCAGACGAGGAAGCAATTTGGATTTGACCTCTGATGTAAAGTTGTATGATCATTTTATCTATTATTTAAAATATATTTCATTAAAATCTGATCATAAAAAAGGCCTTAAGATCAAAAAGGTGTATTTTAAAGATTAGAAAAAATATGCATCATATTTTTTACTAAATATATATAAATGCAGGTTTAAAGTAAATGTACGTATTACTCATATTATTGTCCAACCTATTTCAAAAAATATTGCATATCATTTTAATCATTTAAATGTTTTCGACATATAACATTCAAAATTATATGAATACCTACACAATACTACGTGAACCAATTTTAGCTTCAAATAGGCTAAAAAGACAAAATAAAAAGTATCTAGAAAGTATACACCTATATTCTATGCATCTAATTTTGCTTGTAAGATGTATAAACACACCTAGCAAATTAAAATGTTATGCAACAATTTTTTTTAAATTTAGAAAAATTAGGAGTAATTGGATCTAAAAATTATAATTTTAATGAATTATTATAATTAAAATCATTAATATTTTTCCTATTTTTTAAAATATACTTGTTAGAGCATTTATTTATAATCCGATTTTAATAAAATTAATTTTATATGATAGCATAAAAGGATTATACATTTTTATAAATATACATTAATTTAGAAAATATTTTTAGTTTGAAAGATATTTTAGTTAAACAGGAATTTTGATTTTAAATGCATTTAAAATTCTTAGCAGGCGTGTTTGGCAAAAACCTTCAATTTGTTTAGTGGAAAGTTGTATAGGCATATTACATTGGATGAGATATATTAGAATCAGGAATGGGAACGGCTGATCATATAAAACGGAATTTTGTTTGAGGGCGCACCTACAGTTGAAAAATGAGATTACCACTGGCAAAAAAACATTACCTAAGAATAATAAAAAATTGCATGTATATGATAATACAAGGTTTGAGAACCCAAGTTTTACGATTTTTTATACAATAATTTAAAAGCATATTTGAACATATAGTATAAAATTCATATTATATATTGATGCATAATTGCAATGGTGAGGTTTGTATAAAACAAATGTTAATTGCTTGAGTAAAGGTACATTACTATAGTATTAAATGTAACTGATACAATATTTTTTCAACACTGGATTGGATCAGAAAAGTACACTGCCCAGGTACATATGTGATGTACAAGCTTATAGTCTTATTTTTAGTGTTTCAATACAATCTTTTAAACTAGGTGATTCATTGCCTTCTCTCTGGTCATTTTATTGTCGATATTCTTGCAGCTTTATGCAGCTTCACAAATTTCTTACTCCTATAACATGTTTTAAATAATTTGAAATTTCTTCTGAAGATCTGTTTTTTCGGCTCTCTTCTTTTGACTTCTGCAACTTTACTCATTTATAGTGACATGCAACAGTTTGCATATTTGCCAATAGCTTTTGATCTGGTTTATTTGAAAAGAAGTCTAATGCAGTGTGTTGGAAAATTGCAGTGTGTATTTGACAGTATGTGTGGCATCGTATGTGTCAATTTTCATATGCGATGATGTCGAATCGAGGATATGCCCAATGAAGTTAAAGAAACTTTCCACCATCAGACCATAGAACACACTAAGTGACGCTATTAGAACAATTCCAAGGTTGGGAAGTTTCCTCCTGCCCACCAATGATCAAGTTGCATGAATTTTGTAAAGACACCCCGAAAACTTGTAACCTGGCATCGCTGAACTTCAAAGTCATACTGATCACGTTCAATATGAAAAAATTTTACCACCAAGATATCTTTCAACTTCTTCATAAGAGGCAATGTCTGTATAAGAATGTGTACAACAGTTTTTATATAAGAAGGATTGAAGAGTATAAGGCCTGTCAGATAATTTCATAGAGGCGTCACAACTTCGTAGAGAGAGGCTTCATAACTCTAAAAGGGGCTCTCGTAATGAGATAACTTCGTAGAGAGAGGCTTCATAACTATGAAAGGGGCCCTCGTAGGGAGAAAACTTCGTAGAGAGAGGCTTCATAACTCTAAAAGGGGCTCTCGTAATGAGATAACTTCGTAGAGAGAGGCGTCACAACTAAAGGGGCCCTCGTAGTGAGATAACTTCGTAGAGAGAGGCTTCATAACTATAAAAGGGGCCCTCGTAGGGAGAAAACTACGTAAAGAGGCCTCGTAGGGAGAAAACTACGTAAAGAAGCCTCGTAGAGAGATTAGATAACTACATAGAGAGGCTTCATTGACTAAAGGACTCTCGTAGTCAAAGATGTACAAGATTTTAACAAATACCTACTGTATCTAAACAAAAGTTGGAATTGAAATATAGTTTTTGCACCCTTCCCACCCTATATTTTTTCATTGGATATGTGTCTGATCCCCCAGGAGTTAATCCAAAGACTTGAAAATCACGGAAATTTCGGAAGATTCCCATGACTGTAGAATGACGTTAAAATATATGGATATGTTGAATGGTGATTTTTTCACAACGGAGAAAGCGTTTGACAAAACAATAAACACCATTCCTAAAGTTCCGGAAAATGTTGATGTATTTAAAAGCATTTACTAATAGGATTATTTTTTAAACAATTACATATTACACTGCACTCGAATACCTTATTAAATATAACAATACAACAGCAAATCTCTATAAATACGTATAATTTAATTAAATTTACACAAATGTGTACAAAACCCAATAAAGATACGCCTAAAATAAATGTACAAAATACAAATATATATACAATGGAGTGTTCGAAATTACAAAAAATTTCGAGATAAATAAAGAACTTCTACCTACTCCGATCATAATTTAAAAAAGTACATAGCTACACTTAACAAAAATAGACTCACATGAGAGTCTGCTATGTTATTAAAGTTTAAATACTCCATTCGAAACAATTCATAAAACTACACACTTAAAATATAGCCTGGCTATACTCTATAATAATATCAATTGATTATATCATATTAAAATGAATATGAAGAAAACACCACAAAAATCTTATATGCAGGTACTATATATTGAGCTGCATACAGTGATTTACAAAAACATGATATGCAAAATTATTGTACAGTACCTTAGTTAATAATGTGTTTAAAATATTGAATAGTTGACCTATGTATCACTGATAAAATATTACAGAATATGTATAAAACAAATGAAAATTAGTATACATAATAGTGGTAATTACCCTATTAGATAGAATATGATCTGCCCAGCTATGATATGGTGTAAAAGATTTAAGGCACTGGAACTTTTCCGGGAGATTAAGAGATAATAATAACAAGTGAACATGTGAATGAAAAATACACAATGATGAAAATAGCAAAGATATTATAGCTGTGAAATGCGCGGAAGAATGATTTCAGAATTAAAGGATAATCTAATCATAGTTGGGAAAGACAGTCGGATGCAATCACAACTGGAGCTAGCTGGTCTTTCCCTTACATTGTCGCAAGAAGGCAATAACCTCGGGCATATGGTCCAACTTATCCCTGACCTCACGTGGGAGTGTGACGCCCCTGCCCGTTGAGTATCGGTGATGGGAACCTTCCCTTCGATAGACAAAGTGATCCTTGTCAACTTCTAGTTCAATGCCATCATTGAATTGGACGAGAAGACGACTTGTGTGGGGCTCCTGACTTGCCCAACCTATCCCCGGAAGGAAAACACTGCTAGGCGCTGAGGATCGTTCATTCTGGCCTTCCCCTTGACCTAGTTTTTACAACAAGTTTATACATTAGCACAGAATAGAAACACAATATAGAAAAAGGGACAACTTACAACTCAGAGAGGCTGGAAGACTCATAAGTGAGGACGCTCTGGACCGACGCTCCTTTCTCGACTCGCTTTGTGAGGAGGAAGCGACCGGTAGGGAGGCAGGCATCGAGGCCGTGGAGGAGCAGACAGATGAGGAGACGGTGGTTGGAGGAACCAAGAGGGCTGACGTCAGCACTACAGGACTCAGGTCATCGGGCTGGGGAGGGCTCGAGGAGATGGGGGAGGCGGGCGAAGAAGGACGGCGGCCAATGACGACAGGGAAGCCAGAGAGAGTCGAGTTGGTGAAGGTGTCCACTTCAGAGAGCAGGAACTCGATACGGCGACTGTACTCGTGCAACTACAGATGGAGGATGTGGACCATTCTTTAAATCACATGACAGTTTGACTCTCATAGCACGGCAGAGAAATTCAATTTTATATCAGTTAAAAGAAGGATTCATAGGAGCGCTTCGTAAATCGTTTTGAAGTTGCCTACCTGCAAAGATCGGTCCATAATTTGTCTCTGTTCAGCTGAGAGATTGTGCAGACTCTTATCGGCATCAAAAGTGACAGTAGTTCCATCCTGTTGGATGATCTTTGACCCATTAGTGCGTGAGTATTGCACCTTGACTGACTCTCGATAAAAGAATAACTCCGATTCACTGCCACTCTCCATGAGCATGCACTTGGCCTCTCGGGTGTAGAGAGTCACCTTGGGAGTGTTGGATCGGAGCAGGTTGACAAATCTGTCCGCGGAGAATGCAAAAATTGGTCAAAAAAGAAAGTGGTATCTTGAAAAAAATAGAGTCCAATTTGATAAATATTTATTCTTAAACTTTGTTCAAATGTTCGGTTGAATGTAAAAGAAGTTAGCTAGACTGCCCACCTTGTCGCCAACTGATAAGTCTTCCTAACTCTATCGGGCAGATTGCTGAGCAGAAAGGATACCGGCTCCACAAGTAAATCCACGGGTCCTTCTTCGC
This sequence comes from Vannuccia rotundouncinata, assembly GCA_034780395.1. Lineage (NCBI taxonomy): Eukaryota > Metazoa > Platyhelminthes > Proseriata > Coelogynoporidae > Vannuccia > Vannuccia rotundouncinata. The sequence continues at coordinate 24,740 of JAUZNC010012518.1, read as the reverse complement.
CTGGGGCGACACCACAACCCTCCTTGGCTCGATAGACAACCACCTTCCCTCCATCTGGCTCGATATACATCACCTCCGTCACCATCTCTCGACGCCGCAACTTTTCCACACACACTCGACTATCCGAGAGAATATGGAGGACAGCAATACCAAGCCGCTGGCGAATTGCCCTCAGTCGGCAAGTATTCAAAGGTGGTAGGGGGGATGAATCACTGCAGTCAGTCGCCTGTCTGGACCGGGCAGGTTGACTCTGAGCTCTGGGTCGTCGCTGGCTTTGACTGCCCTGCTGCTCCATCGAGAGCTCACTTACCCCTGCTAGGAGAGGGGTTGGACTCATGGATTCGATCCCACTGTCCCCGAATGAGTCCTGCACAGGTTTCGTCATGAACGGATGACGGAGAATATCCTTCAATTTGATGCGGTCCTGTGGGCGGCGCTGAAGCAGTGCATCGATAATCTGACAGGAGGCTAGGCTCAACTCTGACGGAAGGTTGTAATCGCCCGACTTAACCCGAGTTAGGGTGGAGCGAACTTCGCGAGTATCGAAGGGTGCACGACCAACAAGAAGTGTGTAAAGCATACAACCAACACTCCAGACATCGGTCTCTAAGCTCTGAGGCTGGCGAGAAGCAACTTCTCTGAAGAGGATAATTAATCAATTTAGTTGTATAAAATAAGCATAAAAATTGTTATCAAACATAAAAATATATTTTGGATGTATGTGGACATATTTTGGATAAATATAATTTATTTAGAATTTTAAATACAGAAGTTCATTTAGAACTTGATACTGTAAATGTAAAGACAGGATTTACCGGATAGGAAATGAACTTTTAGATTTAATCAGTTAACAACACATACGGGGAAATATAATTAGGTGTTCCGCACATCGTTTTGTGGTTCTGTCCAGGTTCTATGGTTGTTGCTAACCCAAAGTCCGCTATTTTCTATAATGTAGTGTTTCAAAAATCATCATATTAATTATGAATTATAACTTAATATTTGGGATACTTACCACTTTCATATCTTTAGTTAAAAGAAGGTTTGCAAGGGTCATATCTCTATGCAAAATGTTGTAGGAGTGTAGATATTCAAGACCCGAAACAATTTGCTTTAGAAACTGTCGTGCTAAAATAAATAATACAATAACAATCTAAAATCACACTAATATAAAGTGAATATAGTTATTAATGACTCAAAATTACGTACCAATTTCCTCTGAAACTGGGCCATTCTGTCGAATATAATTTTGTATTTCTCCTCTCTCGCACATTTCAATGACAAGATAAACATAATTGTTATCCTCAAAACATGTAAACAACTAAAATATGATACAATACACGTAAAAGGGAAATTAGTCCATTATCGGAGACAACTGGTCAGTTTTCAGAAATGTTTTAACTCACTTCAATTATAGAAGGATGTTTCAATCTACTGTGAATTTCAACCTCACGACGCACTCGTTGAGTCATTCCGTTTTGATGCATAATTTTCTTGTCAATCTATAATATAGGAAGAATTCAATTTTTGTCTCCAATATATTTTTTAAAGGACTGTCTTTTTAATTTAAAGAAATACCATTTTGATAGCAACTTCACATCCATTGTTCAGAGATTTAGCTCGGTAAACTTGTGCAAATCCACCACTACCTAAAAGTTCAAAGATATGGAATTCCTGAAAAGTGTAAAAACATAAAACACACTTTTTAATAAATGTAAAAACGCAGAATACAAAAAGCTGGACGATATTAACCAGTGTAGAAACTTACTTTAATAGTACTTCCATATCCTTTTAGGTGTTTCATGCTATTATTCACCCTGCATAAAAAGAAATATTTAAAAATCGTATAAATAAAGATGATTGCAATTGATGATTTTCATTAAAATTTGACAAATACTTTTAAGTTTATTGCAAAAGCTGGAAAACATGGTAGTTAGCAAAGCAAGCAACTTATGAACCATGCAGTGGAAATTTTTAACCCCTTGACTCTGTACTTAAACTCTAAACCGGAAAAGTGGCATCCTTGAAATATGTATGTCCATTTCAATTAACCAGATTGCTTAATAGAGAAGAATTTAATTATGACAATATCAATAAAATAACTTACAACATATTGCAGTAGTTATACAATTTAAAAAATGTATAGCGCATAGTTCTTATTGCGATTAGGACAATAATGAACTTATATAATATATTTAATATAAAAATATGGAGGTTGTGCAGTAGTGGGAATACATTTTATTGGTGATTTATGCAAATCTCATGATACAACCAAAAAATTATTCTTTAGATTGGCAAACTACTATGCTTTAAATGTTTGACAGCAGCTGTCATAAAAACAGGCAAATCAATTGAATTAAATCAAATTGAACAATTCTCCAGAAAACATTTTATATTGTTAAAATTGTAGCACATACAACAATAAAAACTATAATATGTATAACATTAAAAGAAATTATTTGTGTAAAGATATATTGACCGCTTTTGTCTACTTTTGCTCTATTTGCAAAAAATTATGGGCAAAAAAGATTTCATCATTTTGACCGTTTTTATTTGGGATAAAATTTAATTTAGGTTGCTCATTTAGATCAATATTATTACAATATCAATGGTGTAACCCTACATATTTTTAAGCATTACATTTTTATTAAAAGGTTTATAACTGAAATGATGATATATAATTTAGTTTAGTATGCTTATTAATATAATAGGTATTGCACACATTTATTTATTTTTAGAACTGTATTTAATAGTGTTCTTTTAAGAATATAGTTTATCTGATAGTTTACATTAGTTTAGAGTTAACTTTAGGCTAATTCAGATGCAGAGATTAAAATTTTATTTTTTATTTAAAAAGCAGCAACCTTTTTGGCATATCAATATCAATGAAAATCAACAAAAATTTCGATTTGTCAAACATTATTGTTTGGCTTTGTCAATTATTGAGAGACAGAAAATTAATTATTAGCTACAGTAAGATTAAACAGATACAGTAAAATTAGACAGATAAACATTCAAAATATTCCCTTAAATGCAGATTGGTCAAATAAAATGTCAAATGGTGTATGTATATTTATATAAAATGGAAAGCTTGTAATTATTCACCCTTGTCCAAAAATAAGAAGACAATGTTAACTACATGTTAGTTCTCTTCAGAATACAAATTCTTGTATGTTTCAACATTTCAATATGGTCTTTAAGGATTTCTTTTCACTAAAAGCATAAGAACTCAAGTCTCTACAAATTGTACAAATACTTTTCTAGCTTTTAAATCTTTTTAAAAACAATCATATTCCTTATTCTCAAGAGTTACTTTCTCAACCAGATCCAAACAATCCCAACAACAATTTGATTTTTACATTGTGATCAATAGTCTGTACAATGGAATCCTCCTTCTTTGAAAATTGTAGGTGGCAATAAGTCAAGCTTGTTGAATCTCAACTCAAGGACTTGCTGATAGCAAAGGGCAAAAAAATTTGAAGCAATGAATATTACATATAAATAGGTGTTTAGATATATAAAATAACAAAAAGCAGTAACTTTTATTAAGAAAATATGTATCACATGCACCAACCCCATCCCCCTTGAATTTTTATATCATTTTTAGATGAATTAGAAAAACGACCTTTAATGCTGAAAAAAGTCTGAAAAGCACGAACAATCCCATGCCTGGTGCTTGTCACTAACCCAGAAGCAAATGTGTATGCCCATCTGCATAAGCTGTGTGATTTTGTTCAAGCTTTCATAAAAACTGACAGAAAAAAGTGCTGATAATTTTGCATCTTGGATAGTAAGTTGCTCTTTCAAGTATGGTGCCAAGCCAAAAGTAATTACATACAGACTTTGTCATAACCTAAGCTCATTTTCTTTGCAATTCTACTATCATGAAGCATTCTTGTAGCTCCAGCTGCTGAGTGAAAGATGAAGTGATTTTGGATCATGTAGAAGCTCAGCTAGTTCAGCTCAACTATTCTCATCCTTGGGCTGATTGGTGCATTGCTGCTTGATGGCTTACAAAAATTGTGTTGTTGAAACTGTATTCTGCAGCTTGACTTAGCCCTATCTTGTCCCTATCTGGTTTGGCTAAAAGATAAATTTAAAAAACAATGATCAATATGAAAAATATATTTTCCAAACCAGATTTTTTCTATGACTTTTCCTGACCTAATAACTCTGCTGTATGTTTTAGAATTTGTTACAGCCATTTTTTTCTATTTGTTAATGAAAATATTTAGTCTTGATTGTTGTTCTATTATTACATAACACAATTTTTTACAAGTTTTTGAGACTCACCCCCTCATTATTCACAATAATGGAAATTGAAACACCTCCCTAAAGCAATATGTTACTACACACCATGCAATACAATGACTATATATAAATAATATCATAAAAGCTAATTAATATTATAATCATTTTAGTGTCCTATGTCATTCAAGCATGTAGTTGACCTCACTAACTATAACAAGCAATTCCAGTAGTGAGGTATGTAGTTGTAAGCCTCTATAGTTATCTTGACTGTGAATGTCCATATATAATATGTAGGTTACTATTAGGATGATTAGTCCATAGACATAACATTAGAAGAACTATAAGATATAAAAAATTATGTCTTTTATCTTATAGTTCTTCTTTCAATTCTGTTTGGTCTTCTTCGAAATAATTTTTGTCATCACTTTCTTTTTTTTCATCTGATTCTTCAATCAATGTTATATCTGCTCAACAATGGGTTGTGGCTTTTGAGTATACAGTCATCTGAAATTTCTGTCAATTGATATCTGGCTCATGCATCTAGTTATGATATAATTATTAGACACAGATTATAAATTGAACTGTGTAATGGAAATTTATTATAAAAGTGATCAGAGGTTAGATTATAGTTAGATATATAGTGAAATGAATTACAACATAAAAACTTTAGCTGTCCACTGAGTGGCTATGATTGTGCATAATAGACATAATTTTGTGATTTTTGTCAAATTATATGTATGATTCAAGATGTTAATTATAACTCTGTTATATAGAGTTAGATATTATATAAGGGTGTATGCGCACCTATTCCCTTTATATTCTCACATTTCTTTTAGTATAAGAATAAACACAGCAAAAATATGATGAAAGAATTATACAGCATTTATGTTTATTTATACAGCATTCACACTAAAATAGTTATATCTATAGAGGCATTTTCGTTCTCTTGGACAGCTGGTACTTTTTATAAAAATTTATGATTATATAATTGCTCGAATAAATCATCTCTAAACATAACTAGCAGATGAACCTGTATAATCATAGAAAATAAATGTATGAGTTCAACCAAAACATTAGGCTTTAAAAATCAGACAAACTACAGCCTAATTATTGTATGAGTCTCTAAGCAGTATTAATATAATATTACAATTTATTACAACTTTTAATATATATTTACCGGTTAAAAAAAGATTAATATTTCACTTTGTAAGATATAAAAGTAATAATTTATGTAGTAGCGTAGGTTCAAAAGCGAAACAGTGTGTTAAAGCATGCGCGTCTCAATGGTAACTATTTTAATATAGTCATTAAAAGAATTTTTCAAAGTTTTTGAATATCAGTATTAAAAGTATTTATATTTAAAAATAGACTAACTGTAAATAAAGAAAAGAGATTTAAATTAAATTAAATTACTCATTTTTAAAATAACTGAATTTTCTTAAATAAAAAACAAACGTATATCAAATTTTATATCAAAGAGTATATCAATGAGTTCAGAATTGCTTATTTTATATAATTATATTTTATGATAAGTTTTTATATAAGTTAATAACATATGTTGTTAAATATTTTGAAAAACATAATTATAAATACGTATTTCAAAAAAGTATATGTGATTTATAATCAATTAAACAGTTGTTCCACACTTTCAAACATTTAATTTATAAGTTTTATTATATTTTATATATTCACATTTAATCTTCGTTACATAAACACTTTGCAATTTATACATATATTTTGTTCCACATAATCAATGCAAACTGCAAATTTAATTGAATGGAGGAGGTAAGACAGATTAGAGAGGGGAGTAGAAGGGGCGCGTGCATGTGCTACATGTTTTACAATTTGTTTTGGCAAGTTTTTCTATATGTTATTGAAAACATTTAGTCTTGATTGGTTGTGTGCGTTCAACTATTAAGTAACGAAATTTTTCAACAGTTTTTGAGACTCCCATCACCTCATAATGCACAGTAACGCAAACTGAAACACCTGTCTAAAGCGTTTCGTTACACGCCAAGCAATATACAAAGGACTATATATATATATATCATCAATTTATGGAAATATAAATAAATCATCAATTTATGAAAATTATTGCAAATCGAGATTTTACCCTGGGGTGGTATAATTGTTATTTTGAACAATTTATTGACAAAAGTGTATGTATCAAAAGTACGTTTGGGCAAACAAAATCGCATATCAGAATATGGAGTAAGTTGTACAACATTGGAGTATTTGGCAGAATGTCTGCGGCTTTATTAATATATAAACGAAAGCATAATGTTGGATATAAATTGCGATTTTTCATCAGCCAATTATGTACCCTATAATCCATCGTTATTACTCTGTATTAATGAAAGGCAATGGTACAGGGAGAAACTTCTAAATAGGTACAGAACAGCATCCCCTGCAGTCATCCCTTATTTTACGATCTGAAACATGTATTGGCTTTCTGTACTAATTCAATTTGTGCGAACAGGTGCGTATTGTCCGAATTGGTATGATTTGTTTGAGTCAGGAACCTGAGTACTTACTTTATAGATGGTACCATAATGAAATCTGTGGAATTGATGTATATGGAAACGATTGAATTTATATGTTAATTTACAACTACAAAACATAACAATACAATTTTAAAAATGAGAGGTTCATTAATTTATGAGATTACTCAATGAGATAAATAACAATTTGTTTAGGAATTTTCGGAATCGGAAAAAATGTAGTATAGTGCAATGATGTCGTAAATTCTATTTGTGTCCGAATAAAAACTCGCAAAAAGGCCAAGGTGAATTCTTGTTTGCCCAATAATTTTTCAAATAGAATTATGAAGAAAAGTATACGATTAAATCGGTCCATATATATCTTTGCATGAGTAAGTTCTTTTAATTATTGTATTCAAATTAGGTAATATAATTTAATTTAATCATATAAATTGACTTTGTTTTAATATTGCCTTTACAAGCTTTTTTAAAGCAACTTTATTATTATGTTGCTTTTAATTATTATAAGGTACCTACATAAATCGTTTATTTTATCAAGTATCTCTTTTAAATTACATATAAATATATCATTAATTCTCTACATTGTTGGCTTTCACTGTGCTTACAAATATTATGTTGGTTTATAACTATAGTGGTGCAAACCAATTTTGGGTATACATTTTTAACACCATTTTGTACCACTTCGTTTGTTTCTGTATGTTTATATTTATATTCATTAAACCACACAAATATTATATTTTGTTAGTTTATGGAACCTACATCAATAAATATTTATTTATTACTGCTAGATTTTTTTCTAACATAAAATTACTCAACTAATATTTAAAATTAACAAATATTTTACTGACTACTTAAAAAATATAGAGTAATATATAATAGATAATTCTCATAGATAAAGTTAAAATGTATTTTTTTCTCATAGAAATTGACTTTATGATTGACTTTTAAAATTGATTAATGAAATTGATTTGAAAACATGAAAATTAATTTGTGCCATGCGATTGTATTGAAAAGATAGACAATGTTTTTTCTATGGAGGAAAGCGAAATTTTCATGTTAGTCAATTTCTATGAATTTAATCCATATGCGATATTTTACCTGGTTTCATATATCAGACGCACACTTACGAATAAAGCGTATAGTAATTTGCCAATATAGAAGTTAATTACGACATCAATAGCTTAGTTTATAGCTTAGATCTAGTTGAGAGTCTATATCATTTATTAATAATTATTATTAATAATAATCAACCTCATCTATGGATTTTTGTATTCTATAGAATATAGATTGAAATTGTAATTTGCCAAAAAATTTAAATATCTGTAGAATTATTTAATTAAAATTAAATTACTGGTGTATTATAACTATAAAAATATTATATATTTATATTATAACGTCGCGTTAACAAATATAATATCAATGGTATATATATATATATAATATGCGGAAATATGATTTATGCCATTACTATGATCCATATAGAAATAGACATTTTAGACATTCAGGTTCAAAGAGATATGTATAATAAATATTGATTTTAGGATATTTATGATTAAAATAAGTGCTAGATAATGAATACTTATCATAATCGAGTTTTGTAGTTTTGTGTAATGTCTATGATATTAATTTAATATTTAATCACTATGGCATTTAAAATTAATTCCTTAATACATCTTCGTATAGATTCAATATCGATTTCAAGAATTAAATATGGATTAATTTTTAAAAATTGTATCTATAATAATTGTGAATTATTAATTCATAACATTTAAAATCATAGTAGTTATTAACGTTTAAAAATTGTTGTAAAAATCCACTTAAGTTGGAAAATATATGTGTACGATTGAGTATTACATATTACCATTAATAAAATATATTATTGAATTCTAAAGATTTTGAAAGACCCGTTGAAAATATTACCTTTTAAGAATACATGTTTTAAAAAATATCAGAATCAAAATGTACCAACAAACAGAAAAAAGATACATATTATTATTATTTATCATTATTGGTGTATTTGGACCTACATTACTTTGCCATGAAGTCAAGGAATTGATTGGCAAAGCATTTGATCAAACTATCGAATTGGAAAGTCCAACACTCATAATGTTTTATATACCATGGTGTCGATATTGTCAAGAGGCTAAGCCCCATTTCGTTGAGGCAAGTATTGCTCTTTCTGAGAAAGGATGGCGAAATGTACTTTTCATGGTTAATTGTGAAGACTCTAAAAATACAGGTATGAAAGAGAAAATACAAAAAAGTTGCGTTATATGTATTGAATGTAACAAATGCATCAATAACCTTTTTTTACTATTGTGAAAAAAGTCTAACGTCACAACTTATTGTACTATTCGTATCTTCTTAATTAATAATATTATTAGCTTGTAGATGTTGTGCTAAATTCTATATACAGATTGTGTTTTATCTGTTATCAGATATTTTTAAATTGTTACTATCTGCCATATTAGATAATATTTTTACATGTATTGCATTTAAAATTAGAATGATAAATTATTAATTGTTTGTTTATTTATTTAATGTCTTTATACTTGTATTATTCAGAAGTATGCGATGAGCAGAAAATAAACGATTTTCCAAAAATTCGCCTCTATCAAAAGGGGAGTGTAGCCCAAAATTTCGCTGAAGATAGGACAGCTGAAAAAATTGTGAAGTTTATGTTAAATGTCCACGATGAAGATAAAACAGTAATACATTATATATTTTTAATTAAATTCTTTGTCAATAGATAGGTTTTGATGATTATTACAAAAATAATATACAATTTTTGTATAGAAACCTCATTTTCGCTCAATAAAGTTTCGAAGATGTTCAATTTTATGAAAGTGCGGAAATTATTTGTTTAACATCAAGATTAAATAGTAACGTAATTATAAACCTTTTAAAAAAAGAAGAAATTTTATGTTAAATTAACTTTTGAATAGTTTGTTAATTAATCATAATTTTCATGATATTTTGAAATTATTTCATATTCAGTAGAATAATATTATAATATTCTATATTAAAATGCACATTTTTCTTTATAAAAATAGTTGCATTTTATTTCGCAACGTTACAATTCCTATAGTAGTTCCTATATATACTTCTCAATTTCAGTCTGATATTTGTATGAAAAATGTATTATATCTTACAAACAGCAACTTCAGCTCATTTGTGAATAGTCATGAACATGTATTAATAATCTTCTATGCACCTTGGTGTCCACACTGTCAACAAGCTAAGCAGATATATGAGCAAGCAGCAATTGAATTTAAAAATGATAAATCTCACGGTATTACAAAATTCTTTTCCGCGATAAATTGCCATGGACAGGAAAATCTAGGTTAGTATAGCAGATTATTGTAAGATAACAACATGAATGTTTCATAATTCTTACTCTTTATATAAGTAACTATCGAACGTTCTTTTTTAGAGATTTGTAAAACTGCAGGCATAATGAGTTATCCTTCAATTCAATATTATTATAAAGGAGAAATGTTTTTGCTCTTTGAGGATAAAATTGAAGTTAGCGCACTGTCAGCGCTTATGCGAAATCCTCCTAATGAAAAGGAAATGCCATATGCCACTGTTGAAGATGAAGATGGAAATGAAGAAACGGTTCAGCAAGAGGAACAAGAAGAAAAATCTGTAAGATTGTGTAAAAATGATTTTTAAATACTTGTTAAAAATAAATTGTTTGTTTAACGAGAAATATTTCAATTTTTTATCCTTTGTAAGTCGTACAGAAAAATGTTATTTCACAGAAATGTTTTAAATGTATAAGAGATGTAGTTACCAATTTATTCTCATTTATATATAGGGTGGTCCGTAATTAAGTTCGTTTTTGATACAAAAATATATTTTTTTGGAGATCCATTAAAGTATATTTACATGAGTTTTTGTATTTGGCGTACACCTCCTGCTTCATCTGGGCATGACGTGGTGAGAATGTTATGAATTTCGACAGCAGTCATGTTATATCGGTATAAAGTATAAATAAAAAAACACTTTCTATCAAACGTACACTCCATGTCATGTGTTAGCTGTTATCTGAGAGAAATATTGATTTTAATTTTGAATTCAAATAAAACAGATGCATGGATAGTAGATATTATATAGGAGCCATAGAGTTAATATAGAGTTCATACAAGGACAGAGAAATTATTTGATTCATTTAATTTTTATATGGGTTTTCAAAAACGAGCTTAATTACGGACCACCCTATACAAATAAGGTTAATAAATAAAAAAAACAATAAAGTTAAATATTGAAATTTTTTTGGTCAAAAGCAAGTTTTGAAATTTTATTTTGTATTTTAGTTGGATGTTCCAATGAACAATGTTGTGTATCTGACAAAATCAAACTTTACCACTTTTATGACCAGCAGTGACCATGTTGTGTCCTTTTACTATGCTCCCTGGTGTACCCACAGCCGTAAAGCCAGAGAGAAGTATGAGCAAGCCGCCACAGAATTCACAAAAGATGATACCCATGGTAAAACCAAATTCTTCGCTGCAGTAAATTGTGAATTTGAAGAAAATAAAGGTAGCTAGCCTCTTGGTCTTCACACTTCACACTTCACACTTATTAATATGTAAATTTAAACTATTTGTAAAGTATTAATAAATTAATGTTCGTCAAAAGATCAAATAAATATTAATGTATGTTGGCGAACAGTTAGGAATCCAGACCAGCTCGCAAATGTTCGTACCAGTCAAACATGTTCTTTATATACCCAATTTGTTATTCACCCTAACTCTAACCCTAATCTATACCAATAATGCATTTATAATATCGAAGATAACAGTTTAGTCTCAAGTGTTTTCGTCTATAAAGATAACCGAAATTAAAACCTGAATAAGATTACAACTGAGATATACTATAGATATATAGAAAATATAATATGACGTTTTAATATAATTTTGATTATGAAAATATTTTTAGTTATTATAAAGTTATTTAAATCAAATTTGCATATTTTATGAAATTGGTCGACTTTTTAGAAATTCAAAAAATAGTAATATAATTTATTGAAATAATGGCATTAATATTAGATTTAAAAAATTTTCACAAACAAATATTTAAAATATTTAAGATATTTTGATTGTTTCGTTCATCATTTTTACAAAATTTTTATATCCGAAATAATTGAATAAAAAAATCATTATTATATAGTAAAGGATACAGTATATAAAAAGTCGATCATTTTGGAATTCCAAAAAATCGTAATTCTTGTGTGGTCATACCAGTTTACAATTCCTACCCGCTCCAATCAATTTTGAACTTGTCGGATCATTTTCACAAAGTTCAAACATACTTAAATAAATTTAAAACAATTCTACAATTAAAATAAAATATTCTTAAGATTGTGAGCTATCGAATTTTTAATCCAATTAATATGGACTTTACAATTCTAAATAAAATTAAATTAAACTAAATGCATTTGAATCAATAATATTTTCTTATTCAGACTTGTGTGATAAGCAACCTATCAGAAGTTATCCAACAATCCAATACCATTATAAAGGCAGGAGGGTGGACATATTTAAAAAAGAAATTCTTACTGAAAACTTATTGAATTTTATTAAAAATCCTCCCAAAGCGAAGAAGAGTAACGTAAGTTGTCGAGGGTTAACTATTATTCTATTATAACATTTAAATAATATTTAATTTAAATATTCATTTTACCGTACCGGTGTCAATATTTTATTATTCTATATCTTTTATATTAATAATAATTTTGAATGAACGGCTCATGAAAACTATATTTTAGATTGAAATAGACTAGACTCATATTATACTCATTTGATTAAATCGAACGTGTAACAGAGCTGTCCGACGTGGATTCGGACACTTTTATAGTAGAAAACTCACTGTCAGATTGATTTCCATGTATTTACCGGTCTGGCGGTGTTAAAACCTATATGTATATACACAATTTTTCATAATTTTTCATTGTGAACTGTACAAAACCCAGTCCAATTTGCTCATTGTTACAAAAGGGACATTTAAAATATTTGAATCAACTGAGAAAATTATATCATAGCAAAGTTATATTTTTATAAATTTAAACTAAATTTTAAATACAAACTTTGTTTCACTTTCAGCCTGACCCACTAATGAAAAATGTGATTTATTTGACGAGTACAAACTTTAGCGATTTCATGGATAGCCATTTGAAGGTGTTGGCTATTTTCTATATGTTCAAAAAGTGTCCTGAATGCGTAAAAGCGAAGTTAACATTTGAGCAAGCGGCTACAGAGATAGCAGCTGAAGAAACTGTGAATCGTACACAATTCTATGTGGGGATCAACTGTGATTTAACAGAGAATGAATGCAAGTTTTTAAGAATTTTAAAATAAATTAAAATTTGTTACGATTTAAAAAAAAAATTGCTGAACTTTTTAAAAACATTAAAGTATTTTTAAATGAAATTAATTTACTTTGAAAATACAAATCATTTAATATTTTATTTTACATCTAGTTATATGTGCGAAAGAAAACATAACAACGTTTCCAACAATTCATTATTATTTTAATGGCTCGATGTTTGCGAAGGTGGAAAATGAAAATGAAACGGTTCCATTGTTGGAAATAATTAAAAATCCTCCAGATGATAAAGACTTGCCAGATAAGAAAAAAAGTGTTAAAATGCCATCGTTTTCTATGGAGGATATGGACAATGTTTCGCAAAAGCCGTTGAATGTTTCGAAGAATGGCGCCCATGCCTTAAAAGATGATCATGTTAATAAGCACACTCCAATATATAAAGATAAAACGGACGCGTCTGTAGAAATGGATAAAAACATAATAAATGATTCTGATCATAAAAATTGGGTAAGTTTTGGTAATTCAATACATACACAGAATGTCTATGATTTTTCATTAAAAAACTTTTAAATGCACTGGTAAAATCACTGTATTGAAATATAATTTTAGACATATATTAAAGAAAACATTATAATTTTTGTTTAGAACTGAGAAATTTAAGCATTTGAATTTTGGATATTTTCAAGTCAATACAAAAAAACAATCAAATGTTAATTAATTTTAATTTAGTTAAACGTATGAACAATGTTTAATATTTAATCAATACCAAACAATTTTTGGAAAAGGTGTGTGTTCAGCACCAGTTGTTAATCCTTTTGGTATATATAGATTATTTTTCACTGAGAATGAATTTCAAGAAATTATGAAATATTTAATAATGTATTTCTGTTTAGCGTGATGCTTCAATGAAGAATGTTTTTTACCTGACGAGTGAAAACTTAACCTCTTTCGTCACTAGCAAGGATCACGTTTTCGTATTCTTTTTCAAATTCAAGTGTCCTCATTGTCAGGATGCCAAGCTAAAGTATGAACAAGCTGCAACAGAATACGCGAAAACCGAGGAATATGGTAAATCTAATTTTTTTGCGGCTATAAATTGTGAATCCGAGTCAAATGCGGGTAAGTAACATTTTCTGTTATTTTTTATATATCAATACATTTTATACTTGATTACTTGTCATGTAAATTTTATTTATTTTGATAAAAACTCAATTAAAAAAATAATATGTGTATTGAAGGATTTTTATTTATTAATTTCATTGAAAACTCAGTACAAAAGACTATAGAAACAAATATATAATTTTATAAATATTTTCAAAAGAATTAATAGGTGTTAAAATGGTTTCATTCCCTTATATCCATTATATACTCTCATTCCCTCTCATTCCAATATATTTTACGTTAAATATTAAGTTAACCAGAATACTAAAATACAAATTTAGTTAATTTTTCATTTCAGATTTATGTGAAAAAGAAACAGAGAGTGGTTATCCAACAATTCTATATTATCATAAAGGAGAAATGTTCTCTGCATTGAAAGGGAAAATTGAAAAACAACTTTTGGTTGAGCTGATTAAAGATCCACCAAAAGAAAAAATAGCACCGAAGCCTGTGGAAGAAGTAAAGAACGATAAAAGCAAAGAAATTTATACACAATCTGAGAATTTGGACAATCCGTGAGTTCTACTTTTAATCAAACTATAATACTTCTGTGTGTGGTTTCATTCTTGAAATGAGATTATCATTACCATTACGAGTAAAGTAAATATGTATATTAGATCAATATAAAAGTTAAAATAAAGTATATAGGAAACGTTTTTTATATAATTTATTCGAAAATCTGTTGTTAATATATTTTAAATATATATAAATATATACAAATTTAACCTTCAGCAAGTAAAATTTATATATTTTATATTTTGCCGTAATGACGGTATTATTAGACACAGTAAAAATTCAAAAAATGAACTATTCAAAAATTAGGTTTGGAAGTTAACACAATTTATTATAACTTCAATAAATTTCCGAATAACGTAAAAATTCTTTTTTATATTTGAATTGAACAATTTAAACTATTTGATATTTCACAAAATTTATATGAAGCTGACCTAAGTTATTGAAAGAATTTTGTATTAATTATCATGTTTGTATTATATATTTTCGTTTACCTAATTAAATGTTATCAACTATATATTTTGTGGTTACCATTTTCTCCTTTTTACAGAACGGAACACGTTTCCTACCTTGTAGACAGCAATTTCACCGAATTCATTAACCTCCCAGGTCATATGTTGGTCTTGTTCTATGTACCAGGAAGCCAATATTCTGAAAAAATGTTTATTATCTTTCAAAAGGCGGCTGTAAAAGTTTCGAAACTCTATAACAACAAACGTTTTGCTGCTCTTAATTGCGGATTAATTTCAAATAAAAGCAAGTTTAATATTTCCTTTTTATACTTGAGGTTGTATGCAATAACAGGGATTCTCTCTAATCTTTGTGTTAGTCTTTTATAATTATAACTTTTTAATGTCAATTTATTTCTTTGAATAAGTATGTAAAGTATTATTAAAAACGGAATGACAATTTGTTGGGTCAATATGCTGACGAATAATTCAAACACTATTTATTATTGTCAACATTCAGAACGTCCCAGATAGTTCTATATTAGTCATAATTTGTTTTAATAATTCTTTTAAAAGTAATTAAAATACTTTTAAACAATATTTCAATTATGACATGATTTTAAATTTTACTCTCTGATGTTATTAGTATTTATTTTATAATCCGATAAGTAATATTTATCAATTTCTACAAATTTTTTGATAAATAAATTGATATTATAAATTACCAAAGTAAAAAACTACATTTTTTCAAAATTGAATCTAAACTAATAAAATGTAATGATAATAATAATCGGTAAATTAAAAGACATTACCGTATACACAATGATTTTTGTTAAGTTAATTGTATAAAACCAGACAAATTTTATTATAATTATATTTCTGCTTTTAATAATCTTTAGAACTATGTGAAAGTACGAACGTGATGGATAATGTTACCTTTGTCCACTACTCCGCTGGCAAACTTGTAATGCACATGAGAAAGAAGACATCGGAAGAAAACCCCCCTCCCGACTTGGAGGATGATAAGATGGTGGACAGTTTTGTGCAGTATATGACTTCAATTGATTCCGTAAAGAAAGATGAACTTTGAAAAATATGATGCATAACGGTACCAATAATATATTTGAATATATTAATTCACATTTATTTATCACGGTAAATAAATATAACAGTGTCTCTCCATATTTCAGTATATTTACCGAAGATATTAGTGTGTACTTCGTATAGTAATATAAGGTTACAATTTGTACATTTATTATATAGTTATGTGTGTCTATATTTTTATTTTATCCATTCAATTATAGTACCTTCATAAATGTTATAGTTATTCATTTAATTAATATAATAAATAATACTGAACAATATTTTACTTTTTCAAATAAAAAACTGTTTTTCAATCTATAGCTAAAAAATTGAATAATAACTAAACTAAAGTTGGAAATAAGTGTAGAGTGATCGGTATAGTCCGTCTCGAAAACTTAGCCACAAGGAAATTTACATGTTAAAAAGGGACATGTTTCCGCCTTGCCTCGGGCGCGAGCGCAAACTCGCGAAACGGCTCGTCCGGTGCTAGGCGAAACTGGGCGAGTTCTGCTCGCAACACGATGGTTGCGACTGGAATTACGGCGAGCACTCGCATAGCAGTGACGATTTCTGGTAGTGTCCAAATCGCAAAAGTCAGGTCAGCCTGCCGCACCACGTCGCTAAACTTCTCGGTAGCGAACTCAAAGAGCTGGCGAGGCGCTGCAGCGTTTTCAATTCCAGAGAAGAGCCCCCAGCGCATCAGAAAACTGTTCCATGCCACCATGTCGATGGCGTAGTTGCGCGACTGCAGCATATGCCGGTAAGCAGCAGTTGCGTGAATTAGGGTGAGGACGACAGAAGCAACATCAGAAGCATCGGCGGTAGCAAAGTCGCAACCGTTTGACGTGACACTTTCGCTGGGCATATTTCAGCTTGTTCTTCCCCGAAATTTGTTGCCATTGAAGAGTTTATTAGCCGTTGGGCAATGATAAAGCTATTCATAAAAATAGCGACAGAAATATAATAAATTCAAAAGAAACATTTAAAAGACAAATCACTTACCCCAAAGGAAAAGGAAACAGAATGTTTAAGGTCTAACAAAACTGACTGTTTATAATTGACGACAATGTATTGTGATTATTAAAAAAAATAGTAAAATATATTTTAATTGATTTGTATAAAATAAGTTTATTATTTTTCAGGTATTTTTCTATTTAACGTATTTAAAAGAAATTTAAAATTTAAACTAATTTACAGCGTATTCGTATATAGGAAAAATTTCAGTCAAGCATTAACATTAATGAAGCAGAAACGTATGACACGAAACAATAATTACATAGGGGTATGTGATTATCGAGTAAATGACACGTCTATGAAAACCCCCATGAATGCGCTTCTTATAAAAAACGAAAGAAATAACCATAAATGCAAGAGAGCTGTTGTTACAATCTTTGAGAATAGACACGTCAAATGGTTCAAGAAACTATTTAACGTTGATCATGCTCAGCGTATTAACAAGTTGATAATTTCCTACACCGAGTTAGCACACGTATATTTACAAAAAAGGAATAAACACAAAATGAAAATGAAAATATTTGAGTTGTCCGTAATCCTTATTATTGGTGTTTTTGGGCTTCCATCTCATTGTCATGTAGTCAAGGAATTGACAGAGAAGACGTTTGACAAGACTATCGCAGGTGATAGTCTCGTGTTGGTGATGTTTTATGCACCATGGTGTGGCCACTGTCAAGAGGCAAAACCTCACTATTTTTCGGCTAGTGTCGACCTGGCTGAGAAAAATAAGAAGAATGTATTATTCATGGTTAACTGTGACGATAAACAGAATACAGGTAAGACATTTTTTGTTACAGACATTTGTTTTATTTATGTATAGAGTCAAATGTATAAGTATCTATTTCCAAATTCTTTTTTTTCCATTGATCTAATCAATTAAGCTCTAGCCGAGTAGACATATTCTAACATGGAAAAATAATTTATGACGTCACACTACAGCTAAAAAGTTTTAAAGAAAGAAAGTCTCAATTCTATTTATTGGTTAATCCAAATTTTGAGAGAACTATATATATATACTAAGAGATATTTTTTCGATAAATTTGGCTTTGCTTTTTTTGATTTTTTTTGACGCATTTTTGATTTCATAATTTTTTTTCAAATGAAACTTTCAATATATCGCTAGGGTGTCTTCCCGAGAACATTGGTTTGGATTTGGCGGAATATATTTCTTACAATTCTGTCAAAATTTGGCTTCGGCGCTCAATCAATATTTAACCCTTGTAATATATGCCTTCTAATGGTTAGAATAGATAATTTGACATTTATTGATAAAAATTAATAAATAAATACTGAATATATTGTTAATTGTATCATTTATATCGGAAACAATATTTCGTTACAAAATTTGGTTCAGTGTTTTATTATATCAGGGTATAGACATTTCTTTTGTAGCGTGCATGCTCAAATCTGTATTCTCATACAAAATATGTACTGTGAGTTTTTATTCATGTTAAGAATTTGTACAATTTAATATGTATTTACTTACAAGATGTAAGAACATATATGAAGTTCTGTGTAATACGATATAATAAATATACATATGTAAACTAAAATATTTTATAATCTATTATATGAAGATTAGAAAGTTCCCAATGGATGTTTTTTTCTATTGTCAAAATCTTTTTATTGTGGAAAAATAAAGAGTCAATTTTAGAAAACATAATAAAAAGGAATACCATATAAAACACTATTTTATTGACTAATCAGAATTATAAAAATATAATCCGTTTGAGCACATCTATTAGTTAATCTATATTATAAAAAAATCTGGTTTTAATCATATTTGTAATTTTTAAGGAAAACGATAGTCAAGAATCAACCCGCAGGGGAATTAAAATGATCATTTCAAAACACAATAAATATTTTATAAAAATTAAAATTATGTCTGTTCAAATTAAAATATTTTATAATATTTTTTTCATTGAAGGTAGCTTAAAAATTAGAAAAGTTTGACTGTAAAACAATTTGGTTTTCACGTCAAATAAAAATCCATAGAATTACGCATAAATATTTAATTGGGTATTTATCTTCGTTTCTTCAGGGTTATGCGATAAAGAGAAGGTCGAGGGTTTCCCAACTCTCCGTTCATATCAAAATGGAAAACCAGTTCACGACTATGATGATGAAATAACAAAGAATAATTTGGTTAATTTTATTCTGAACCCACCAAAACCAGGACAAATGAAAAAGTTAGATGAAAACACTCAACCAGAAGAAAATGCAGTAATTATTTGTTAAATGATTGTTTTTAAATATTGCTTATACTATTATGGCTCATAATTTTCGATTATTTCAGCCTGACATTCCGATGAAAAATGTTCTCTATCTGACAAGTGAAAACTTCACCTCTTTCCTCACAAGTAAGGATCATGCTTTAGTGTTCTTTTATACACCCTGGTGTCAACATTGCCAGGAGGCCAAGCCGAAGTACGAACTGGCGGCGACTGAATTCACAAAAAATGTGGATCATGGAAAGACCAAATTTTTCGTGGCCATAAATTGTGATACAGTTGCAAACAAAGGTAGGGATGGAATAGTCTTTGATAATTTGCTAAAATATATGTTATTACGGACGTTGGAATCCTTCATTTTTACTTATAACAATCGTTTGGTTTAACAATAACATTTTTTTATAACTATAGATGAATAAACTGACAACTAGATATACCTTAGGCACATGCTAACTTTTTTCCGAATAGTAAATAACGATGTAAAATCTATTTGATTAAAATTACAGATACATGTGAAAAAGAAACAGTCAGTGGTTATCCAACAATTCGATATTATCATAAAGGAGAAATGTTCTCTGAATTCGAAGACGAAATTGAGAAACAACCTTTATTGGAGCTGATTAAAAACCCCCCAAAAGAGAAAATTCCACCAACTCCTGTGGAAGAAGAAAAGAACGATGAAAACAAAGAAATCGGTACAGATTCTGAGAATGTGGACAAACCGTGAGTTTTATTATAGAGTTTATTGAGTTTGTTTTTATTTTATTCTCTTTTAGCAACGTTAGCATAAATACCGTAACTGTATGCATTATTTTAAATTCCGTTTATTCATCTATATTTAATATGAATATAAGCATAAAATAGATGTTCTAAAATATACTTATTAGAAAATAAATACCGCTTCAAAAATATCCGTCTTACTTCCATATTATTATTATTTTTTATTTATTTAATTTATTTTAATATAAGTCTTATTTATTACTATAAACAGTAGTAGTAAAATAAAATGGCTAAATATAGTCGATTTTAGATTATAGATAATCGATAATAGATTTTATTAACCAATCAAATTGAAGTTAATCAACCTAGGAATTTTTAATGCTGAAATTTTATATAGTTGTATTTATTAGAGTAATATCTATGAATAAATTAAACAAAAACCTATTTAAATTAACTATTTGGTTGCATTCTCTTTCTCTAGAATGGAAGGTGTATCTGTCCTAGTTGAAAGCAACTTTACCGACTTTGTGAGTCACCCAGGTCAGGACACATTGGTTATGTTTTACGCCCCTTGGTGTCCACACTGTCAACAGATGAAGCCTGTTTATCAGGAGGCTGCCCTCCAAGTTTCGCAGATCGACACGAAAAAGCACTTTGCAGCTGTTAACTGCGAACTTCCTACGAATAAAAGTGTGTGAAGATTTCAGATTTTATTTGACGAAAATAGTACCAAACTGTATAAAATGCATGTATTAGTTGTTCGGTAAACACAATTATATGTTGATAACGTAAAATGCATTATGATTGTAGGATTATTCTAAAAGTTTGTTTATGATCGATAATGTATTAAAAAATGATTTAATTACTCCAAATAGTATACCAATTATAGTTTGTATCATGGCTTGTTATTGCGCTGGTTTTTATGTATATTAAATTCTGATTATTATATAAAAATAAAATAATTAATTGCAATGTAGAATATTGAATTAAATATCCTGTATTTGTCTAATATGTTTATTTATTGACAAAATATACAACTTATTTCTTTTCTAGATCTTTGCACACGAGAAAACATTGAAGGTTTTCCAACACTTGTTCACTACGCTTATGGTGCCAAGGTTAAAGAAATTCCAGACGAAGAGAAACCCACTGCGGATAAACTGGTTAAATACATGACTTCGATTGCTGCCAAAAAAGATGAACTTTGAAACAATTATAGCATTAGTTACTAATTTATTAAAATTGATGTAGTTCCATAACAAATTCATACACTGTAAATTGATTTTTTAATACTTGTTTAATAATAAGTACATCATGTACAATAATCATATTAATAAATATCTACTTAGTGATTCATGAAATTATGTTTGATAACAGTGCAACCTATAATGTAAAATGTATCCTCTAAATGTTACAAATTAACTATAAATAAAAGAAAAACAATATTTTAATATGAAACAATGTATTTATATTTAATAAAGAAGACATGTGATACGGTAAGCTGAAATCGAAAAATGGAAGCAATATTGTAATAATTTCACAGCTAGACACGGAATAAGCAATATTGTAGTAACGTTTACAATATATTTTATATACAATACATAGTTTGTAAGGCAAAAGTGGAAGGTATAACTTTGATTAGCATACATTACTTGGTATTATCATTTAAATAATATAAATTGTATAGGTATATTGAAATCTAGAATAATACTGGCAGAAAAATTGAACAAAGATATTGAAAAATCACTTTAAAACAAAAGAAAAGAAAAATTAAAGAGTTGTAATATTATAGAAGGCAATTTCCAGTTCACAACCTGCTTGAATATTTGCGTAAATAGAGGCGATAAACAATATAGTAATACTTTAGTCATCAAATATATAATAAGTGTAACCTAACAATATATAAAATGTTGTTTTTGGAAAGTAAGAGAAAATAATTTACTGGTTATGGATGAAGTTCCCAAATATATTCTACACATTGAAAATACACAATTTAATCATTTTAACATCAATAATATAATGCAACATTTACTTCGGAACTCTTTATAATTAATTGTAAGACAAAGTATGAACGAAGATAAATATAAAAAAGTGATTACTTCAAGAATTGTAAAAAGTTATAAGAAGAAATAAATATTACACCACCGAAAGCGACAGTGGTACCTATTTTCGACCTAGCTGTAAAATAACACACTTCATGAAGGACGCGGCTGCCAGAGCGGCATACGGTTGCCACTGACTACCCCGATGACCGTCCACATAATCGGCCATACCACGGATGAAGACGTAGCTGTTGAGACGATTACCGATGATTGATTCGAGTACCTTTGAGGAGAAGGAATTAACCAAATAGATTGATCTCACTATCACGCGGGACTAAGCTTATTACACGATTATAATTATTCAAAACTTTCCGACATACTACTAAAATATTGACAGTAGTAAAATATTTATTTTTGAAATATCTGATTATATCAATAGAAAATAGTTTGTTCGACATTAATTACCTGATCGTATTCAGCATCATAAGACAAGAGCTGATTCTCGGTAGCAAAGGTGTCCCGAAGGGCGTCTTGTGTTGTCACGAGATGTCCAGATCCGATCACACCCAACCGAACCGCCGGTATACCCTCCCGATAAAAGTGTTGCAAATCTTCAGGAACTTCGGGATGTTTGATGTCGAAGCTGACCCCCTCTGCAATCTATAAAAAGATTTTAACGTTTTGTGGCTCTTTTTAATTGACTTATTAATCGACTTATTATAGAAATAATCATATTGCGTAAATGTTTCAAAGAGAATTTTAAAATGTTCTAAATGATGGTTGCATCAAAACATGTTATCTATACCTTAAATTTGAGTTTGTCCGTATCGGCGGCTGGCCGTGTGAATTTGGTCTCTTGATCCTCTAAGAGAGTGAAGGATTCCTCAATATAAGCCTGCCATTGACAGCTGTCGGGAGCATTCTCATACCTTGATAGGACACTGTCAATACATCTGAAAGGTTGGAAAGAGAACACGTCATTGGAAAG
Source organism: Vannuccia rotundouncinata (assembly GCA_034780395.1). NCBI lineage: Eukaryota > Metazoa > Platyhelminthes > Proseriata > Coelogynoporidae > Vannuccia > Vannuccia rotundouncinata. The sequence goes on along the minus strand of JAUZNC010012518.1, from coordinate 1,457 downwards.
TTTAACGGAATTGAAGTCGATTTATTAAGTTAATAGTGTAAAAATAGTTGAATTTAGATATGTATGTTATCAAAAAGAATAATGTGTAAAAAGAGCTTTATCAATAATAAAACTAAACAAATTCTTTTCTATATAATAAAAAATTATTATAAATGAATGGTTCAATCATTTCAAGGTTTGAAAATATGATTTCTATTAAATTGAACTATCTTTTGAACTGAATATATATATATAAGAATCTTGTTTGCTTTATATTTTGGTGTGTGTCTCAGCTTTCCAGATGTATAAGAAATATTGTACAGACACTGGTTATAGATAAAAATAAAAAAACTAGTTCAAACTATTTTCCGGACATCCAAACCAAAGTTAAAGATTCGTATCCATGAATTAGAATATCAATTTAAGTATATCTAGTTTGTAAGATGAGATAAATAACTATCTAATTAATAATTATCTACCACCCATTATTAGGCTATACAAAGATAGTAGTTTAGTGCCGATTAGTTACATACTCTGATTTGGATCAATAGCAGTTACATTCAAAGTACGTCAAACAGGAAACTGATCAGAGTCCATTAAATGGGATTGCCAGTTGAATAAAAAGTTTATAATATTGAGTTATAGCTTTTAAATAGTATTTTGGTAGACAATAATCATCAAAAATATAAAAATATAGAGTACAAATTGTTAAAATATGTTTAAGTTAATCAGGAAAAAATTGCGTTTTTTTAAAAAAATATAAATATAATAAAATTTGAAAAATAAATAACAGAATTTCACAAAGTAAGCTCAATAAAAGAAGCAAATTTCTTGGGCCTTCAAACAAAAGGAGTATAAATAATCCTCTAATCCATTAGCAAATGTAACATTGCGACGCCTCGTCTCTATATTCCTGAAGACAGCGATCAAGATTTAAATCCAGTGAACTTGAGTGACGAAGCTAATTTCAAGAAATCGTCTTCTGATCGCAAGTGTGTATGGCTAAAGCTCTGTGGCTATCGCCGTCGTCTCCTCACATCATCTATTCAACAATTCGAACGAAAGGACCCAAACGTTCGTTCGACATTTCTTCTCATCGTCTGACCGTAACGCAGTATTTTCTAACACCTCGTCCAATAACTCGTAGATTTGACACTACTAAAATCATTTACAGCTGTCATTTTTATGACAAAAATATCATTATAACACTGCGTTGGTTCAATAATTATGAAACTGTGTGAATTTATACTGAAAATTGTAAAACTGTCAAAAATGAATATACTGGTAAAATACTGCTAGTTATAATGTAGAGGGAGTCGAACATATTTTATTTGAATATAATGTATATTAGCTATCATATTAGCATAGCTATATAACCGTAATTATGTTGTTTTTTCAAGTTAGATAAACTATCTTTGTTTAAGTTTAACTAGATTGGTAATCTAGCTGATTGTTGTCACTTAGTATCGGTTTCTGTC
>JAUZNC010012507.1:0-24454 GCA_034780395.1 Vannuccia rotundouncinata | reverse complement strand
ATTTAGGACATTTATGCTACGGGAAGATTTAGGACATTTATGCTACGGGAAGATTTAGGACATTTATGCTACGGGAAATGAAGCTCTATACAGAAAATGTGTATCACTTTAGTTCTGAATTTAATTGGCTTGGTTTTTGTTCCAGTACATGAAGAACAGCATTGCAGAAACTGAACTTCAAGTAACAAGTAGATCACAACGACTCCCACTTCGCGACATTGCTCTAGCCAATCTGGGTGAACAAGATCAATTATTTGGATTACATATCGGTCCAGTTTGCTTCTCATAAATTGTTGACATTAAATCCAACCATCCCCTTTCTTTCTGTTTATCTGCTCTTCTATTTTGGGGGAGCTCTGTGTACATGTACATTAGAATATTTTCACGATAAAGGATGAATTATTCCTATAAATCCATGATTGTTAAATTAGTTGATACATTTATATATGAAGATTATAAGGAATCTGTTTTTTAGGAGGTGAATTGTATTAATATAAAATATATTATGTAAATGTTTTTAATAACGGTAATATAAATGTCTTTGTACTTTGAACATATATATAAAACAAATATGGCTTGATAGTATTGTAAGTCAATATACAAATATAAAATGCAGTTATTTATTGTAACTAAAATGTTTTCTTTCATTTGTACGATTATAATGTTAAGAATATGCAATTGTTTTGTTAATAAAGTATTCTTATTTTAAATGATTAGTGTATATAACAATATTATCAACAAATAGCAATTTAATTAAAATTTTGCTATACATTATTACCAATCAGAGACAAATCGAAGATGACGAAAAATTAGACCAAATAAAGTAATCACAAGAAGTCATTTCTAGCGACTGCACATTCATTCATTCAGTTAATTATTTATATACTTACACTTGCATTTAATAAAGATTGCATCTTGTCGAATGAGCACATCTTGTTAATGTCCGTAGCAGCTTTTTATAGTGTCAGTACAGCTAGCACATCACACGTTCCAAACATTTCAAAAATCAAATTGACACGAATAGGCAATAACAAAACAATTCGGGGGCGCACGCTATCTACTTTTCCCATTTTATTATATGAATCAGCCCGAGCACTCTCCCATACTCTCCAATCGAACATATTAGGACTGTGATCACGTGACCTTGAAAAAGGGGAATTCTAATTGGTGTCTGTAAATCCACGAAATTACATATAAGCGTTTTATAAAAACTGAACGTATATAAAATGTGGAACGTATTCATCATCATATTCTTTTTATTTTAATTTAATTTAATTTATACCCTTCACAAAAAATAAATTTTACATCAAAATAATTTAATAGTCATGTAATAATTAAGTTATTAGTCGTAACCGCATAGTAAACCAAATATACTAGTCAAAATTTGCGACACGAATGAGAAATTCTATATTTATTTTTAGTAAATATATTAATAAATCAATTTAATTGTACATTTACTATTTAGAAGTATTTCGCATATAAAGTATTAAGGTGTATACAATCCAGGAACGAACACATAAATATTCGACCAATTCGATCAGTTAATAATATGATTTATTACCACAAGGTAAGTATAAACGAAACAAAGATACATGAATAGTTACATTATATAAAATATATCCATTTGGAAGGAATTTCCTCTCCATTTTTAGGAAACAAGAACCGGTGCAAATATTTGTTAATTCTTTGAAACATGACGCAGTTAGTACCAACATGACGCAGTTAGTACCAACATGACGCAGTTAGTACCAACATGACGCAGTTAGTACCAACATGACGCAGTTAGTACCAACATTGACCCCCTATAATTGTAGATAATGGTGTCAAACATGCTGAAATGGAGGTCTTTCGGGTGTTGAAAGAGTTTTTTTGGACCACAGAGCTTTTTTCCCATATTAAAGAATAGCTGAGTATTCATACTTTACAAGAAATGCTTATTTCTTACAAAAGACAGGGTTTAATTTGTTTGTTATATGTGATTTTGAATACAACTGATTTCTAGTTCATAAACTCAAATTAGCACATTTTATTCTATTCAAAAATATCTAGGAATAAAATGTTATATGTTAATTTGTGTTTATGATGAAATCAGTTATATATATATTTAAAATCATATACAACAGAAGTTTTAAAAGCCTAATTAAACCTTTTTATTTTATAAAAAATTATAGACATTTTCTTGTATAAAATAACCTCCCATTTTGCTACTATTTTATTTAAATCAAATTAAGTGAAATTTATAGACCTCATTATATTATTCTGATATGTAATAATATAGTATAATAAATATGAGATAATAAAGAGTAAAAAAAAGCCTTATTTTAAAATTTCACGATTACGGGAGCCGTTATGAATATGTAGGTTTGCTTAATTCTAACGTAATAAATCGTCAGTTTCCAAGTTATACGTAATAAATGTGGGTTTAAATTAATAATTCTAATATTTGAAAGCAAAACATACATATGAGCTATACAACTTCACTAATTGACGCTAATAATGACTACATTCATTTTGAATTATATATTAAAAGAATGAAAAAATATCAAGTTGAGTGCTATATTTTACTATACAAATTTTCATAATATTTATCCTTAGTTCTTCCTGTTCTGACTAAATTAAAACTGGTCACATAATTTCAACACAAGAATTTTCTTTATGATGCCATTTTTTGTTTAATACAAGTGATTGAATGAGACAAAAAAAATTTCATTTTTTGATGAAATGTTTACAAAGTATTTTATGAATGTAGTAAATAATTAGATAAAAAACACAATTGAAATAGATATTAAATAATTTATTAAATAGAGGTTACTTTTGGCTGACAAACATTAATAACAATTGTCTTATTTTATGATTATATAGCTAAATATTATTTTCTCACTTATATATGAATTGACAAGATATTTTTAATTATTTTATTTCGAGAGTAAGAATTGAGGTTATTGTGATGGAAGAAATTAGAAAAAATAAAACATCGAAAGAAATTTTGTAGAGGGCTGCAAATTTGAATTTAATACAAAATTAGTTTAATTACAATTTATTTATATTAATCAAAACATTTTATTACTCCTATTTTTACTAGTAGTATGTGTTAAACATTTGAAAAACACAATATAAGTGCAATTAGGCAGTAGATGGTTCTTATGCAAAAATTAAAGACAATTAAGAGCCACTAGCAATCAAGCCACTACAAGGTTATTTTCTAATGTTCTGATAAATTTTTTAGGTTTCCAAATCTTTTTTAATAACTTTTTTAATCAAATAGTATCGTTTACCTCCCCGTGAACGACAATTTATGAAAGGCAATACATAGATAGAACAGATGAGAATAAATATGATTTGGAGAACATACTAAATTTATAATTAAGTACGTATAATTTTTTGTTTTTTTTAATGTAAAAATTAAAGATTTTTTGTTGCCGTGGGAGGTCCTAACAATCATTACTTGTTTTATCTAACAAATCAGTAACGATGCGGTATATTTCAAAATGTAATTATTAATATTGCTTAATTAAATTCTTATACATTAGATAATTGGCAAGTAAAAACTGCGCTTTTTCAACTTATAAGAAGTTTTATTATCAAATCACATAATCAATAAATACATATTATATATAACACTATAGTTTACTCTAGTAAAGACTAAAATCATTGAAAATGTCTACAAAGAGTTGCAACTGACAGTAGTTATTTATATTATGTAGACATAGTGTACAGTAGAGATTAGAATACAAATAACCAACCTTTATAGAACTGATAATGTTCAAAGTCAGAGCTAAACACATAAACATATATACAGTTTTATGTTGCATAGTTTTCTTGAACGATTGTTCACGGAAACAATAGATACAAATGCAAAAGAGTGGGGCGTTAAATATTCACAGCATTACAAGGGGTAGGAGTGATCAAAGTTAGTTTTTTAAAGCGGTCGCATCACAGGATTTGGGAATAAAATTCTGTTGCCAATGATTATGGGTTGCCCTGAAGCACCAGCAGAACCCTGGGCTTGGAGGAGTTGTGCCAACGCTGCTTGCTGCTGGTGTTGTTGCGCATGTGCTAGGAGCAATTGTTGCTGTTGTTGTGCTGCCAGAGCTGAATGAAAGTGACTCGGGAGACCTGCAGCCGCAGCCATCTGAGCCGCCTACAATAGAGAGGTAGAGGTTAAAGATACATAACTCCTGTTCTATCGACTCTATCTACTTAAAACAATTGAACTTACATGTGCAGCAGCAGATGGCATAAGTTGATGTTGAGCTGCTAAAGCAGCCATTTGTTGGGCAGCTGCAAAACCTGATGAAGTAGATGGATTCATTACTTGAACAAGCTGACCAGAGGGTGTGGTGGCATACATAGGCTGTTGTTGCTGTTGTGCCGATAGTGCCTGTTGCAGTTGTAGTTGTTGTAATTGTTGAGCTGTGATGGGGATACCACCTCCTAGTCCTGCCTGTGGTAACTGAGACAGAAAAAAATACCATCATAATTTCCATATAACACGATAACTGGAATTCTCTATACGAAATTAAAAAGCAGGTTAATATTATTGTTGAATACCCAATTGCAGTCAGTGTTATCGTTTTCAATGAAATTAATTAGCATGCATCAAGACGTCAAAACTAAAAAAAATGGATGAATAACAACAATGTCGACAACAATAAAGCCTCGTCCTTTTGATGAAACTCTGCATTGGTAAACTTAATTAATTTGTAAGAATGATACAAAGCTGATGAGTATGAGCTAATTAAGTGCAAAATATTATATTGATTACAACATCAACCTTATAATATTTATGTTGACAGTAAGACGAATCAAAGATCCTTTAATTTAGACTTACTGAGCGTCTAACAACGTCAGCCTGTGTAAACAATAAAGGTGACACAATATCTTAAGTTATAAATTCCTTTAATTCGACGAAATGCCAAGAAACATTGATGTAGAAGAATTTTAGATAAATTAAAAATAACATCTGATTTTTGAAAGCTCTGGACATGACTTAGCTGACAAGACAAAAGAGAGCCTATGTTTACCTTAGCTAGAAGTTGCGAAGGTAAGGCCTGAAATTTAAGAAAGAATAATTTGTGCTTGTCATAAAGAATGTTGATTATTTCCTAAATAACATTAGTAGAGTAGAGTGGTTTCTTACCTGCTGCTGAAACATGGACATCGGGATCATGTGCTGTCCCAAAGAATTCGCGGCTGATGGTGTCATCGTTGTTCCAGTGCTGGATGTAGCTTGACTGGCCATGAGCATTGCAGCAGAAACAGTCGAGGTTGGTGTAGTTCCATGTTGTGATGACATAGTTGCAAGAGCATCACTAGTGACCAAACCAGCGGCTGACAGAGCCGCCATGTGTTGTTGAAGCAGATGAAGATTCACCAATTGTCCTCCTGCTGGGTGACCAGTCATACTTGCCAATTGTTGGGTGAGCGAAGGACTTCCTGATGTTAATGGTAACATATCTGTGGACGCCACACCGAGAAGTTGTGAATGACCGTCTGTAGAAGAACCGTCTGTGTCAGTAACATCAGTAGAGATGACACCAGATTGCTTTTGAGCATGAATCTTTGCTTGTTCTTGTAGGGCTGTACGAAACAACAGTTTAGATAATATTAATAAGATTAAGATACTTTTATCGACAATTATAAAATTCAGACTGTCTTGTTTCTAATATCGATGCTTACTTATCAAGAATTAAAACGAAAAATCCAGGAAATAAAAGATTTCATAATCTATATAACATCATGTGCACTGCACATCTTTCTAAATTATTGAAAAATAACAATCATTAGCTAGAGAAAGAAAGAGTTGGAATTGCACCTTTGTATTGGGCAGCTTGTTCGGGTGGAATGACAAATGTGGACTTTGACTCTTTGCTGGTGTTGGGGTTACTTGACTTTTTTGAAGAAGACGGAGTATCTGTTCTGGATATGGAAGATCGCCGTTTTCGACCCTCCGCTTGACTATTGCGAACATCTAAACCCAATGTTTTGGCCATATTTGGAGGGACCTAACAAGAAAACAATGAAAACAGTAAATAAGTACTATGAAAAGGGAATTCAAAGATTAGTAATCTTCCTTACTTGAGGTCCAATATATGTACTATTAGGAAGAGCAGTTGTTGGTGTAGGAAGGGGAATGTCTTGTGTGGTAGCGCTACTTTTCATTTTTTTAGGCTTCTTCTTCGCAACAGGACCGCCAAAGTCCATGGAAGGACACCATTGCCCCGGCATGGGTTTATTTTTAGGTTTATCTTTAGGAAGTGGGATATCGAGACCAGCACATTCTGACGCATTATGAATAGTAGTAACACTATCAGTGCCACTGACAGAGCTTGCAGTTCCATCGTCTCCTTTAGTATCAGTGTCTTCATTGGGATCTTCCCCGGGTAAATGAGGACCAAATGTCACTGCCTGATCCGAAGAAGAAGTCCAAGGTTTGTTGAGTATATCGGCCTTGACACTGGGTGGTACATCTCCATGATTATTAGGACCATTAGTTTTCTTCTGTTGTAGTCTTCGAAGTGTATCAATCTTCTTTTGGTCATTAACCGCTGGACTAATCGAGGACTTGTGAGCACCGGAGCTATTGTTTTTACTACTTGAGTGGTGTGCGTCTTTCCTGTTATTCGAGGAGGAATAATTACTCTTTTTCTTGTATGATGTACGACGATATGAGGAACGTGACCGACTCCTAGATGAACGAGATCGTGATCGACTGGAATAGTATGATCTTGAATGTGACCTTGAATATGAGCTCCCATATGAAGATCGACTGCTGGTAGAATAAGAGTATCGACCAGAACTATAACTTCTTGAACGTGATCTGCTGTAGGAGGTATAGGATGATCTTCGTCGGCCATGTCTACGACGACTGTGAGACCGAGATCGAGAATAAGAACGAGAAGAACCACTGTGAGACCGCGATCTACCGCTAGACGAGGAGTAAGAACGTTTACTACGCCGGCGCGATCGTGTCGAGTTGTCAGAGTCTCCTGTAGGAGATTTCTTCACTCTTTTTTTAGAAGCTACATCATTGTTAGTTGTAGTTTTCTCCGCTTGCTTGTCTTTATCGTCACCAGTGGTAGTCTTAGTAGTCACTTCAAACTCACTATCACTTGAATCCCATGTTGATTTTTCAGTTCCTTTAATAGTAATTTTTGCTGGTTTTGAAGCTGGCTTTTCTTCCATATTATTCTTCGTTTCTTTCTTAACGTTAGTCGAATTTTTGGGGCTTTTATTTGTCTTCGCGGGAGTTGTTTTTAATACGTCATTTGATTGTTTTTCTTCATCTTCTTCGTCAGAACTGTAAGCTACTAAACCTGACTTCCTCGAAGATCGCACCATTTTCTTTGTGTTTTCTTTCTTCACAAGAGTCGTACTAGAAACTAAGGGTACAGATTTTGTTGTTGGAGTTTCTTTATTTGCTAATTTCTCTGGAATCAGTTTGACATCTTTAGTCTGAATGACTGGAACAGTTTTTGTTGGTTTATCCTCAATTGGTTTGATATCTTCATTCGATATTTGTGGTTCGCACTTCACCTTTTCTGTTTTCACAACCTCATTAATCTTCTTTACAGAGGTGGGGATCTTCAATGTCTCAACATGAGTTTCGTTACTTAATAAAGCGTCCTTAACAACTACTTCATTTGATGTTTCGGGTTCTAATTTGCAAGATTTTTTAATCTTTTTTGACTTTTTGTGTTTCTTGTGCTTCTTAGCAATTGGTTCATCGATATCTGCTGCTTCTCCGGCATTAAACTTTCTCTTTTTTGACGAACTACTACCGTCTACATCAGTGTGTCCTTTCTTCGATTTTTTAGATTTCTTTTTGTGTTTCTTTTTGACTTTGAGTGGAACGCCGTCAATATCTGGATCCAATAGCGCTTCATCTTCATTAGCAGGAGATCGACAATTCTTTTTCGCCTGCATAACTTGCCGAGGCAAAAATTTATAGGCGCTTTGCTGATCCAAATCATTCTTTGTGGTAGTTTCATGATTGTCTTTGTTCATTCCAGTAAACTGGAACTCCATAGGATTCACACTGTAAATGAGTACCGGGGTCGTCTTGGTTAAACTAATGAAATCTACTGGCCAGTCAAGAAGTTGCTCCCCTTCACTCCGGCGAACTTGGACCACTTGTGAGTCTGTGGGAATGACAGCAATAGGCCAGGCAAATGGAATTGAAGATTGATTGTTCTCAGACTTAACTACGGGTTCTTCTGAGGGATTATTGGCAGGACATATTCTTTCCTTTCCACTGCTCGCTGTTTCTACAACAACTGAAATCGTGAATAACCTTTTTGTTAACACATATTCACTGGAAATAAACTAACAAAGAAACAATTAACGAAATACCTTGTAGAGACTCAGCTTTTGCAACACTCTCAGTCTTATTTGTAGTTTTTGCTCCAGTTGTAGCTACAGAGGGGGGCGGCCTTCTCAAAGCTCTTCGAGGACGGTCTGTTGACCCATTGTCTCCAGATACGGTACCTTTCGACTGAACTTCATCCTCAGGAGCAGTGACAACTTTTGTGTCGTTATTGGATTGAGCGGGCAACTTGCTGCTAATAGTAAAACAGGAGATATAGTTCACTCGTAAATTTGATCAATTAAATGTCTAATTTTATCAAACAAAACAGGAAACTGTTTAAACACAATGAATTAAAATGTATATAAAATATTAGTTTAATTGTTTGAGAATAGCGTATACAGAAAAACATAATTAATATTTATTGTAATTATGGGGACACCACTGAATAAGTTCTATCATCAAACAAATTAAATAATTTTTCTAACTAAGACAAACAAAATAATAATAGTAAAAAATGTAATAATGCCACAAAAGGTAGGCTAAGATCACTGAAATAAAAAATACATTAGAAACAAATTCAGTCAGAAAAGTTAGTTAAATATATAATATATAAAGAAAGAAGTGCGTTAACCATAAGCTTGCAATAGCTAGGGCAACTTGGAACCGCCAGCCATTAATTGTTAACCAACAATCATAACGGTAATTACTGATTTTTATTAAAATCATCAACAAGAGAGAGCCTATGTGTTTGTTATCTTAAATTATTATAATTATTAGCTGAGCAGCAAAATACAGCGAAATACAACAGTAGGTACCGTGCAACCGGACATTACAAAATAATAGCATAATATACCTCAAGCGTAAATCGGAAGTTTGTAAAAAAAATAAACTTGAAACTCCAAACCAAAAGTTTATTAACTGGGTAGAATAATGATATACTATAATAAACAATAAAGTTATAGGAACAAAATTATGTTGGGAAATGAGATGGAGAAGAGTAGACATTAAAATAACTAAACACGTAAACCGCCAAATGGACTGTCAGTCTTGATTGAATTAAACCGAAGATTACAAGACAACTGAACTACATTAATGCACAAGAAGGGGAAGGAGGGAGAGGAAATATCTAGATGATATAAAGGTGTGATGTCTACCTATAGTTAACAATTGTACATAATACAGTACACGATTGACTTCATCCATCTAGTTATTCCAGACATAGACTAATCTTGTAGATATTCAATGTAAAATTCAATAAAATTCCATATTTATTATAAATATAAAGGACTAACAACTAGATGGATGTTAAAGCATTGGTTTTATTATTATTATTATGTATTATTAATATTCTATAATTATTGAAATTACGAATTACACATTAGAACTGTATACGTATATTTGAACCACAAAGCTGAAAACGTGCATACGAAGGACACATACCCCAGGATGATTCAACTAAAATAGATATTTTCAGTAGGTAGGTAGTTTGACAAAAATATTAGGAAAACAAGAAGCAATAAAATTAATTAATGAACAAACGGATTAACCATAAAATATTCACACGTACACGCATACGAGCACACACACCTAGAAATTGGGACAACTAACCGCTAAAAAGCATTTGAAATTTCAAATGTAACGCTTAATAAAATTAAACTAGCAGACAATAAAAATAGTATATTACGTGGCATTAAGAGAATAGTCACCTTGTATCCGACATATGGATTTATTCCTATATGTGAAATCAAAATTTTACAAGAATAAAGGAGCTTATAATGTTAAAATACACACGATAAATTATTTTAAATAAAATAACATTTATTTAGAAGATATAATAAACCCATTAAGAGAGTACTCATTATTAGGCCACAACTCAAAATGAATTATATTTTTATACAAATTTAAAATTATTTATATTATCAATTAATATTTTATAATGCAAAATTAATTAAACAAAAATTACTTTGATGTGTCATTTTCAGTAACTGTAGAGGTAGTAAGATCCGGCTTCTTCTGAAATAAATCAATTAAAATTGGTTATAGAAATTATTTCCTTGTATCTAAATTATTATATATAATTTTAAAAATACGAAAATATCTATAAATTAATTAATTACCACAATAAAAAACAAATAGTAAAAACTAAAAAATACCATAAATTAAAAGGTTATTAAAAAAATACTCACATTGCAATCGTTGATAACTGGATCAGATATTGCCACATTTCCCTGAAAATATGTTTACAATAAACGCATAATTTAGAAATAAATCATCAATGCTTCCCGAATGTAGAATACAATTAATATATCCTAAAATCAAAAAATTATTAATACAAATAAAAAACTGTAATATAGTCATACCTTTGACTCCTTTGTGTCAGGCTCTTTTTTGGGACCTGAAAATAAGAATCAATTTTGTTTAATGAGCACAGTGTTATCTAAATGATGACAGATAGCCCAATTTCCTAACAGGATTAGTAGCATTAAGAAACAAGCTATCTTATAATAGAATAGTATATGTACAGAATGAGTCGATGATGTTTAATTACATCTCTCTCAACATCTGATTGATAAATTTAACAATATATATTGTGTAGATATGAATAATTCTTAAAACCAATTAAACTCAATGAAAAAGTAGAATATGAATCAAACACACAGAAGGACGGATAAGAGGGTAGATAGTAATAGTAGAAAAATAGCAAGTTATACTTCTTGCCGTTTCACGATTAACACAACAGTAATAAAAGCGTCATGTCAATCTAGAGAGCAACTACGTGAGCAACCGACTTAATTATTCATAATAACATACTTACCAATCATACCAGTATTTTATGAGTAATGACATAATTTTTGATTTATGCATAAATAAATAGTCAATTAAAAGGTGTAAGTAGAAACACAGAACGACAGAAGACTTAAGGGTTACCCAACCTTCACACAAATACTTGATTGAATAACACAATATGGAAGAAACATTTAGAAAAATAACTGCAAATAAAATAAGCATTTTAATTTTTATTAGCAATAAACCAATTGATTTGAGGAGTATAAAAGACGGTTAATAATTTAAATAAAATAGCTTTTTGAATATTCCGTTGACAACAACTGTTAACTAAATTTAATGTGTTTGACAAACGATTAGGAAATATAGAATTGTGCATATTTATAGTAAATTGTGTGACAATAAATAATAATAAATTTTCTCAACTATTAGACAGAAAACAAATACTAGGAATGAATTTTAAGAAGGCAACATAATGAATTAACATAAATTTAACCACCTATTTTTAAAACTCGATAATAATAATAATAACTATTCTAGGGATAATTAATTGGTTTAGCAATAAATTATATATATATGTATAATATATATACGGCAACAAATTAGTACATCAAATCAACGAAGGGCAGGTGATGAGGAGTCTACATTAAGAGAGCACTGTTGTAGTAATGATAATTATAATAAACAGTACAACTTTTGTGAAAACAAGATTTTAGACTGAATTATAAGTAGTAAAAAAAGCTCATGCACATAAAAATAAATCTGAAAAATTTCAATCGGGGAGAACACCAAGGTAACTCACAATCACCTCTGAATGATTATGACAGACAGACAGAAACTGCTATCAATAAATGCAACTTTTAAAATACAATAACAAACGATTGACATTATATTCTTAAGAAGTATGACAACTTTTGTATCGCCTTTTAGAACCTTTCGGTATATAAATAGTCAGTAAGTGACACAGAGCTTAGCTACATTGGAGAAAAACTGTCATACTTCTTATACAGTAGTGTCCCACGAAATTAGGGACTAATACCAATCTCTAGCGTATGCAGCAAGTTGTGTGTTAAAGAGTATAGCAGGTACAAAATAATTACCGCGCTAGATCAATCAACCATGTGATTATATTTCTGTTGAGAAAGAAAGAATAAGTCAAAAGATTACACTTAAATTGATTATATATAACTACTAAACATACTCTCACTAGAACACAACTAATAATTACATTTAGAAACATTGCATTAAAAAGATATCTATATATATATATATAATATATATATATATTCAAACGACTACAAATATGATTACATTATTAATATGTAGAAAATAGTTCAATAATATATTATTAGGATTATCTTTCTAAAATTAAATTAGTATTTTTTTTAATAGTTAACACTTAATTAGTAAACTTAATAAACTAAATAGATCTAAAAAAACAGTTATAGAATATACGAGCTAATTAATGGATATAACTCACAGAAAGTAAATGTATTACATTACAAAAACTATAATAGAACATCGAAGGAAGGGGATTATCCACAAGCAGTTTTATACAGAGAACCGTTAATCAACCGTTTTCATAATTGTGTCGAATTTACCAAAGGAATTCAACACGTGCTTTTTAAAGGTATAAGCAAGCATAAACAAAACACAGAACAAAAACGACGACTACTGCGTATTTGTATTACACGCTTTTAAAATTATCGATGATGCATACAGGCACTACAGATTTTGTAAATTAATTTTAAAAAGCATTATTAGTGTTCAACTTAAAGCGTAATGTTAACATTGATTAATAAAAATAAAAAAGTTGTACATTTTCACTGAAACTATGATAAAGGACACCCCTACACCAAATTCTCGTATAATAGACTTCAAATAAAATTAAAGTAGGATAACACCAATAATAGTAGAGCTTTCAAAGTGAGCGCCAACAATCACATGCAAACTTTTACTTGTGTCAAAATTACGCAAATGAATCCGAAAAAATTCAGCTTATTGTCACAAAATATTAGTATTAACTTTTTTAATATATTAGTAATATAGAATTAACCAGATATTAGCTGAATTTAAACGGTTTTGGTTAGGTATTACAGAAAACTGATTAATTTTAACTTATTAATTATTACACAAGAGTAAGTTTAATTAAACATAATTCAAAGTGGGATCTCGTAAATTAAGACAAGAGCCATCATCAAAATTCTCATAATAGAAATATGCATGTAATAGTTCAATTAATATAATCACACCAATAAAGCAAACGTAGAAAAATTAATCAGCTTTCTTAGAATACTAAGTAAATAAATATTATGTAATATATAAAGGTAGATAGATAATCACTATACATAGCGATCACTTGTATATTAAAAAGGTGAAAACTTAGTACTTTTCTATAAATATGGGAACAAACAATGAGGGGGATATTTCTGAAATACAGAAAAGCAATAAATCTTTTGATTAATGTTGATATTTACGGTAATGTATAAGCATTATTTATATTCAACAATACGAAATTATAGTCATGATTGATTAAACGTGAATATTCATGTATTACATTTAAATTAATCAAGAAAAGAATTTTCCATAATAATATATATAATTAAGACAATATTTGAATTGAAATAACAAAACTAAAAATGTCCATTAAAATGTATATTTAAATATGTCTTAATTGAGTAGTAAGATTAATCGTCAGTCGAGTGCTTAGTAGGCAAACTACTATATGTATAGAAGTATAGACAGATTTACATACATATACCATGGTTCCTACACAATTTCCCACAAAAAGTTCCATGATTTTTCAGACGTTTTCAAAAAAAATTCCACCAGACCTTAAAATTCTTAAAACTTTATATTTTTTCCAAAATTAAATATATTATACAATTTTTTTATTTAAAAAATTAGATAATAAGTTAATTATCTCAATATGTAAAACAGTAAAGATTATGTTTTTTGAAATAGTGAAACAAAATAGATTTGTTCAGGTTTTCCAGACACTTTAAAAATTTCCTGACTTTTCCAGACCTTTTAAAATTTCCGAATTTACCAGGTTTTTCAGAAGCGTAGGAACCATGATACATACACTGAACTACACAAAATTTTATCAATCAAATGTGTTTAACTGTGTATTTTAAAGTTAAGAAGCTTTAGCAATATAAAGGCAACCAAACATTAATGGTAACACGGAAACCAAATATTTGGATAATAGCACAATCACAAAGCAATGACTAGGAAATAGTATTAAAGGTTGCAATAATATTAAAGTTGAGACATAAATTCTGAGGGGATCAAATTAGAAGCTCCTTCCAAAAATAAGGGCAACACAGAAAAGAGATAATGCCAGTGCATCAACCAAGTGATTAATAATAACAAACTACAACAAATGAAATACTAATACGATATATTTTGGATAATCAGGCACCCTATGGTTATGAAGCTTTCGTGCAATACTATAGTAAATAACAGTTTTATTGACCGTGCAAGTGTAAACTTGATTCAGTTTCACCAACTGATAATTACGTGCCACTATAACCTGAAATATGGTTTAGTCAGATTTTTATTTGAACCAATTATTTTGCCTTCTGTCAAATATGTGAAAGATTTTGTTTTTAATTTTTTAAATTAATAGAACCTACCATCTGTTTTATTCTTCACATTAATTTTGGATTTTGGTCTTCCTCGTGCAGACATCTTCAATTTTCTACAACAAAAACACTTTCATTAAAAAAAAGTTAAAAAAACAAAATAACTAAATTTGCTTAAATATCTGTTTCAGCCGAAGTAATTAACACTAATATATATATTACACAAAATGGAATAATTATAAGCATATGAAAATATTTTTTATGGTTTCTACACGTCTGTATTCAAAAACAGTTTCAAGATATTTTTTGAAATAGTATATTTTTTTATTTTTTCAAATGCATTATCTTTTTATAAAGGCTATACTCTTTTAAGATTTAAACAGCCTTTTAAAAAATCTTTAAAAAATTTAGAGACTTCAATTTTGAATTTTGAGCTAAATGTTCATTTTTCAATTGTATGTTCTACTACAATATAATAATTGAATATGGTATCTATTATAAAAACGTATCTCTATGGTGATAACTAAAGTGTCATTTTAATTAATTTAACTATATAATTTAAAACATTAATGTATATATATATATATATATGTGTGTATAATTTGGCTGCATGTCAGAGTAACATATTTAATATTCAAATTATCAAAGTAAAATACAATAAAAATAGAAACAGAACACAAAATTGCAATAAATGTAAAAGTATCAAAGTTACTTAACTTCTAGACATTTTGACAATATACAGGGCTCGTAATTGGGTATCAGAGAATTTCTGTAAATTAATGAAATGATTCAAGCAACCTCCTGGGTGCTTATCTCGAGACTCAACCAAAAATGGTGAAAATTTTTGGAAAATTACGAGCCCTGAATACGTTTTTATCAGTATAAAAAACATTAAAATGTCCTTAATGCCACTTTATACAATATAATCCAGTTGCAATGCACTTGGATATGTTTTTTGGCTATTCCATACTTATCTGCAATATCCTGAAACAAATCCTATTTTAACACATATAGCCTATTTAGCACATATAACATACTCTGCTATACCCTACTTTAAGATATAATATACTACTTTCTAATCCCCCTCCTGATAGTTTACTATAGTTATAATGTACTACTACTAATCAATGATCACATACAATCTTAAATAACATATTCTCTGTTACTAATTAATTGTTATGCTGAGTTATGAAATATTGATTGTTGTATGATAGATAGAAACATCATTGATGATTATTATTCCTTTAATAATTATTGATATTAAAAAATAAAATAGGGAGAAGATTTGATGATCAGATAATTCTCTATGGTTAATTAAGTATATGTTCTCAGTGATTTTATATATATTTCGAATTTGAAAATTGCTTTTGTTTTTTGTAGTTTGCATTAAGAAAAAATAACTTGTCAAAAAATATTTTGGTTTGCTAAGGAATGTTGTTATAAATAGTTTATGTTGAGAGCAAGTTAGCCATATTTATACTGAGACTAGGTTGATTCCTGCATTGGGGTATCCATGTGAGTAATTATATATACAGTAAAATCTCTTTATAGCAGCATACTTGAAGGGACTGACATAAAACGTATGTTATAGTAAAGTATGTTATATTAGTTCATTATAGCAAGTTTAGTATATGCCATTTTCATGTACAGTAAAACATGCATAAATTGTTAATCAATTATTAGGTGTATTTATTTTATACCTACTGGAAAAAGTGTGATTAAAAAATGAACATAATTGGCTACATAAGTATAATTTAATAATAGGACACATGCTAACACACAATACATAATAAGTACATGCTCAAACTGTCATTCAAATACATACAATACATGTCTACATCACCATGATTACTGCAATCCTCAGTTACCTCCTTTATAATATGCCACTGTATGTTATAGAGAATGGTAATTTGCATTGTTATTTTATTGAGTGGAACAGGTACATAATAGCAAAAAAAAGTTTGTTATAGTGAGATTTTAATATGGAAATATTACGACATTTTCTAGACTGTATAACAATTTTGTTATAGCTAGGTTTGTTATAGAGAGGTTCTGTATTTGATTAATCTCAGACTTTTCAGAAATATTCAAATTTCCTGACCTGTATAAAACCATTTTAAGATATAAAATACTTTTGGTGGTCCCTTGAAGGTATGTTATAGTGGGATTATGCTGTATAAATTGTATTCAAATGTTTTTATAATGTAAGTATATTATGTAACTGAAGTATGACTAGATCCTGAAAATCAGTTTGTGAATTTTTTTCTTCTATTTTTTCATTCACTTACATTTTTCAGACATCCTGTAGTATAAGTTTTGTAATATATTTTATAAATACAATGACAAACAATAATTAATAATAGGATTTCTTGTGTTTGACAAACTATTTGTAATGTGACAATTTCCTTAGAAAAAGGTGCATTAATTTTATGGCTGCAGGAAATAAATGGAATGGTATGGAAAAAAATTCTTGTCCATTTATTGATAAAAATGGGTCATTCCATGTGGATAAAAAGAGTAAATTTGTAAGTCATAAACAGCTCACATGTAATATGTTGCACTTTTTAAATAAAAAATTTGCTTTTTTTATCCCTAATATATTATTTTTGAATTTCTATACAGTAGTATTCATAGTTGTGATTTTCAGATATTCTATAGGTATTACGCACCTAATTATTGTCTGAATTGTATTTATATAATATACATTTATTTTACATAATATAATTCTCTACTTTTTAGTACAGATTCCTTACATCAAAAATATTCATGCATTTACTCTAAAGGAGAAGCTATACACTGAGAATATATATAAGTTGGAAAGTAAAATAATAATAAAAAAATATATGAAATGTTAGAATTGCTTTGAAATTAATAATATTATATAGGAGAATTATTATCTATCATCTACATGAGAATATGATGTGTACACAAAATCTCTCTAGGATTATATATAGATTGATCAACATATGTTGGATATACTTATAATTCATATCAACTTCAGAAATGCAAAGTGTTGTATCCTGTGTTTACAAAATTAAGTTAAAAATTTGTAGATATAGTGTCCTTATTTTAAACTTGTCATTCTAAATATGTCTATATTTAAATAAATATTATTTATATACTTATTATTTATATTATTTATAATATATACATATTATATAAATGAATTTCAGATGTGTAATACATAATTGTAGAATACCTGAAAATCACAAAACTATGAATAATACTGTACAGATAGTCAGAAATATTAATCAAGAAAGTTAACATCAAATCAGCTTTGTGACTTTAAAATTTTTAAAAATCAGGAAACCACAAGGACTTATTACAAACAAGTGTAGTGTAGCCTGGCTAATAAACCAAGAAATAAAAAATAAATTTCAAATTGTCAAAATTTATACATGACTCAAGTATATTACTAATAAAATAATAAAAATTTAAAATAGTATTGAAAGCCTCTATTTTAGGCATCTGGAAACAAAAATTAGATTAGATCATTACATACAACAAACATTCTTAATTAGTTAAATTTTCAAAAATATCTATGTAAGTATAATATTTAAATTAAAAATAGGCTCTTATTAAACAAAGTGACTATTAAATTAAAAAGGCTATTACTCCAAATTATTCCAAGCATTGATCAGCATCTGTATGACCATCTGGAGTAATAGCCTTTTTAGTAGAACAGTTTGGGGTAGTCTGCAGTAATAGCCACTACCCTTATTAAATAATTAATTCTAAGTTTTAAATACAGAAATCTTATAGCAGCACATTCTATATAGAAATTATTGCCAATATTACATCTTGTGCATCAGAGCTCATTTTTATAAATAAACAGAAAGGAATAGTCTAAAATCTTAGGTGTGCAATTGCCATAAAAAAGGCATGCCTATAGAGTCCATTGTATAAATCCATGTTAGCTTACTATCAAGAAAAATCAATAAATTTAGTCTTATGTGGCTGGTAGTTCTACCACAGGGCAGTCACTTTTTAGGTTGTTAAAATTCCAAGAAATCCCTGAATTTCATAAACATTTTTACAATACCTAAAAAATGATTTACATGACACCAAAATTATTGACTAATCACACTATTATCACATAAAGAATTAATGTAAATGTCAAAAAAATAAGATAATGATACAACCAGATAAAATTTTTGAATAAAAAAAATCAATTATTATATTATAGACAATTATTCATCAGTCCTTATCAACCACTTAAAAGTTAAGTCTACTTCTGAATGTGTCAATAGTTTTGCCAATTATCCCACCTCTTCCTTTAGACTTCTGGAGCAAAGGGTGAGTGTGTGTGACTCTTTAAATGTAGATGTTGATCTTGTTGTACTTGCCTCTCCCTCAGTTGGAAAGCCTTCTCCTTGAGGTTAGTGATGTATGCAGCAATTCATTTTTTTGGATCTGCAAACTCTTCAATTCCAAATTATCATGTTGTCTTTTTCTGATTTGCTTGTTTCTTTATCCTTAATAAATATTGAGCAGGTAAAGTCAATGTGTTATTTATACACAAATAATTAGGATTAGAGAAAATATCAAATAATATGGAAAATCAATATACCTCAATTAATCTTTCTTGTACTTCCTGTTAAATTATGCAATGTCACCTAGTATTCTTCTTACCTCCCAAAGAAACAATGTGATATTTGATGAATTGTCTACTAAGGTTGATCATATGTTGAGATATTGAAATATTCTTATTCATGCAGAAACAGTGTTCAAAACTGGCTTGACTGTATAATTCAAAAGAATGGTATTTTGTGAATGTTACTAAAGGTTTGTGTATGAAATCTTGTTAGCCATCAGCTTATAATAGAAGGCATTGTAGTTTCTGTGAAGCACATGCACACACACAGAGATTTGCAGCAGACCTTATGTGACTTTATCTCAACATTATTCAAAAAAAGGTCAAGAACTACCAATGAATTACAATAAAATCAGCATCTTCTGCAGAAACTTGTCACCCAGCAACAAAGACATCTAGAATATGTTTGAATCTCATTAAAAATTTATTTAAATAATAAATTTAAATTTCCATACTATTCCCAAAATTCTTCTAAATAACTAGATTTATATACTATTCTATTGTGAATTAATTAATGAAATTCCCATACTAATTCCCAGAATCCCAAATACTTGGTGAAAACCCTGCTATTAGGATTAGAATATTGATGCCTAGGTGCTAGGCATAAATACTTGAAAATCAATATACAGGTCCAATGATCTACCAAGACTGCATTTTATGTAGCCTAACAAGGATATATCCAGAATACATTATACATCTAACCCTATATATCACTAATTCAATTGGAGTAAATAGTGATTAATATCCAGAATAAAATTGTCATGGAATTCAGGCTGGCAAGAGGGTGTAGGTAGGCATAACTCAAGTAATTTTTATGGGGATTCTACTGACTCACAGGAAAAATATCCAGGATATCCAATGTGATATCAGGAGTATTTATTTAGACTTTACCTGTTCACAATATTTTTTCACATTTGGGAAAAAAGCTATAGCACACTCACAACAGGTTTTGTTTTCCAGCCATCTAATTCTGCAGAAATTTTTAGGGAAAATATTGGAACTCATCAGTGAAATGTAATCTGATCAACAGGCAGGAGAATCTTTCCATACTCTGAACATTCCTTGAAGAATAAAATTCCATTGAGATTTCAGTCAGTATGCCTTTGTCCATGTTGCAGTGCCCCACTCACAACATGAAGTGAGCAGATTCCAATTTGCAATAGTGGTATATTAAACCTTTCTTTAAATTCCTTAAGTAATTTCTGATAAAAAGATAAATTTACGTTAATTAGGTCCATCCATATTTATTAGATTCAACATCTGCATTTCCAACTCTTGATTACAGGTGAATGCCTTTGCTACACTCTCTAATAAATCTTGGGCTCTTGCATGCCCTAAAAAACAGATACCACATACTCTGAAATAACATGTCCAGTATTGTCATCAAAATATTTGACCACAGATTGAGTTGACCTTTCCTTTTTATGTTAGCAATGGTAAAAATTGCCCAACATTGAGGAATATTATTTTTTAATAATATATAAATATAAAAATATTCAGAAATTTATCAAAAATCATTTTAATTTAACTTTAATTTAAAGTCAAATAAAAGCATTTTGCTGTCAAGTGAAAAGCATTCTCAATTTATATTTTATAGCTATATGTACTATCAATGTAATATAATTCTACTATAAATCTCAATTCTATATTGAAGGACTAAATAATCCATTTTAAAATATGTAGAAATTAACATTTTATTGGAGTTTTGACACTTAAAATGAATTTTAATTAATTAGTAAATCTATAAATAAATTTAGATTTCACAAAGCTAATGTCAAGTGTTAGTTACTACGAATGGCAGCTAATACCACTTTATAAACTGAATTAATCACCTAATAGTAACTGCTACAAGTAAGGTTACATATACTGGTAGCAGCTAGTAACACTTTATGCAATTTACTGTGTATGGAAAGTATATTTAACAGAAAAACTTTTGTACGTAGATAATTAATATTTTGATTTAAAGTGTGATTTGTATTAAATATTAACCAATTAAAATATTGTTAGGCTAATTATTTAAAAAATATTGAGTAGAAATTTCATTTTTTTAGCATTTTAGTAAATTTTTACTTAAGTGTAGTCATAGCGAAAATAAACCATTCTCTATATCTAAATTAAAAATGTTTAGAATTAATAGGTTTCAGTATAAAAGCTAATTAATTACAGTTGGTTTGAAGTAATAAAAGGATTTACTTTTAAATCGCATTAATTATTTCCTTAAAATAATCTTCAAAATGGCAGCGTAAACGAAACCAACAATATGACATCATAAAAGCGAAGAGATAAACAAAGTATATACGTCTTATATTGATTATGTCAATGTTTGTTAAGGCTGTTCTGAAATGAAGTGCCGCATTTTACATGGTTTCGAACACCCAATTTCCCTTTTAACAGATCGTCCAAAATTTAGAAACCCCCTTTCAAAATGAGGTCATTCGATATTTTTTAATCGCATTTTGTCGCTTCTCAATACAAGTTAATCTATATAATAATATATACTTTTTACACCTTAAATAATTCCTTTATCTGTATAAAACCAATTATTGGTATTATCTTGATAATATAGCACAATAAATATGGAAATGTGACGTACGTCGTACTTTCCCCATTAATTGTCAAATGCTTAAGCGTGACGTTATTTCAGAACAGCTCCAAAATTATATTAGGATATTTAAGAAATATAATTATATCTAATGATAAATGTGATAAAAGGTCCTAATATGATGAATTTTCTGTCATAAATTGATTAATATAAAATCCCCTATAAATTGTATTAGTTTAATGACTTTCAAAAAGTATATTGACATACTGAAATAAGTTATCCCAATTTATTAATTTATGGGCCTATAATATACCTGGAGTTGGTGGAATCGTCACTAAAATTAGTTGAATTGAGCTGACACTAAAACAAATTGTTTCAATTTACTGAAATAATAGTTGCAGGCCTTTCTTATTTTAATTTCCTGGTAGTACGACATAGCTGACTGCAGATATTCCACTGTTTTTTAACCGTTGCCTACTAAAATGAAGTGTCGTACACATTATGCATAATCATACAATTTCGAGAAAAAAAAGATAAATAACTTCGTGATTATTTATAAAGTATGAAAATTATTATATGTTTTCGATATATTAACATGGCGGAGTGTATCAAAAATATTCATATAAAATACAATATAAGTATAATAATAAACATATCATGTATAATTAACCAATAATTAAACTGCAATAGAATGACTTAAGTAATATAGCAATAAATATATAAGATAAATGTCTATGTTAGATGACTAATATTTTTTGGGTTAATTTTCAAGTGTTTTCATTTTAACTGACAGTTTCGATATTTTTTATGTTGTAATTATAAACAGGAATGTCGCAACTATTCAGGTGAATTTCGTTTTCGACTGTTCTAAATACCACAGTACTCAAAAGAATATATACTACGTACGCAGATCGAAAATAAATACAGACAAACAATTTATTATAATGAGAATGTGTCACCAAAATAATGTTTCCGGCAGGCATAACAGGATATTTAATTCAAGGAAATGATAACAAATATCTCAACGGTAAGAACATTAATGAGAGAATCGGTCCAATAGAAAATTATTGTAAAACTTTAATTTACTAGATTAAAAAGTATTACAAACCGATCCGAACTATTGCACTACCATACTTTAATAGATTGTTATTGCGCATTAATGAAAACAATTAGCCCGTTACTGTTTAATAGGTATATAAATATTATTGGATAAACCGTTAAATGATATAAAAGCCAGGAAATTGATTATCTATCGAAAGTAGATAAAAAATAGAACATTAAAATAATCGAATCTATTTGGATTGGACTATACATTCATATAATTTTAAATACAAATTTTCTTATTTTTATGCGGTCTCCGTGAAACCAAATTAAATGAGTGTAAGTAAACTATATTCAGATCAATGGCTCTAACAAATCCTAAGCATTTATGAATGGATACATTTATGAATATTTCGCTAAGTGTAGCTGAACTGTTCGTCTATTATACTATTCTAGTAAGAAATAATTTCCAGTGCAATTAATTTCCAAAGAAGCAATACATTACTAAATACAAACTTTTAACCATATCCAATTTTTTATTAACAATATAAAGCAAACAAAGGATTCATCTCAATTGCTAATTAGTACAATCATTATATGTATTTGCATTTGACAATAAAATATAAATAAGAAAGATAGTCTCACTGTCATAATAAAATGTAGCATACGACAATACTATAAATTAGTTGAAATGTCATCATTGGATGTTTCATATACCCAAGATATATCCTAGGCATATGAAATGATAATCAGGCTGTGTATAAGCAATCTTCGTAGAAATAGAATTTCAATGTCGTAAAAATAATTCCAAAAATACAAAAAATATTATTTATTTCAATTTATTTTACAAATAACTGTAGATAGTAAAATTAGTCACATTATTCCAAATTGTAAATTTACACTTTTAAGGATAATTCTTCATAAATTCAACCAACAACGTATTTTAAATGCAACCGTGAATAATTTTGTTCAATCCACGGTGACGGATCATTATCGATAAACTCAATTGTCGATAAATTATTTAGCATATGAAGAGCTATATATCACACAAAAAGTTACAATGAATTATATAACATGAAACAGCCCCTTTAAGGAATAACAATGACCTTTTTCTTTGGTTTTGGATCAGGTTTTGCATCTGTTGCGGACGTTCGCTCACAGAAGATGTCGTGGTCCGCGCTTTGCATCACGTCAAACGTGGACACACTCTTCAACTCGTCAACAACAGCTTTCTTCTCCGCACTCTTGGCTTTCTCACTTTTCAGCAGATGACAGTCCTTCTTGAGGTGATCCACGCCGTTACACAAAAGACAGGCGCCCCCGTTTGGATAGAGGCCGCGAGAATTCTTCGGACAATCTCTAACCAGATGCCCAATTTCGGCACAAATGAAGCACTTTGCGAACTGAAAGTGCTGCTGTTTGGCGGTGCATTTGATCGATTTGTGCTGTGAAGAGCCACAGTGGAAGCAGACCCCAGTGCTTTGCTCCTCATCTTTCATGAGATGAGGACAGCTAGACATCACGTGGCCAAACTCGCGACAACTGAAGCAGGCTTTGGCGTTTATGCGAGCGTCTTGACGGCGAGATCGCCGATTCTC
>JAUZNC010012496.1:0-23566 GCA_034780395.1 Vannuccia rotundouncinata | reverse complement strand
ATGTCGCTGTGTTACATAAACGGTACTCATGTCGCTGTGTTACACAAAGGGTACTCATGTCGCTGTGTTACACAAACGGTACTCATGTCGCTGTGTTACATAAACAGTACTCATGTCGGTGTGTTACACAAACGGTACTCATGTCGCTGTGTTACATAAACGGTACTCATGTCGCTGTGTTATGTAAACGGTACTCATGTCGCTGTGTTACACAAACGGTACTCATGTCGCTGTGTTACATAAACGGTACTCATGTCGCTGTGTTACACAAACGGTACTTATGTCGCTGTGTTACAAACACGGTATGTATGTCACTGTGTTACATAAACGGTACTTATGTCGCTGTGTTACATAAACGGTATGTATGTCGCTGTGTTACATAAACGGTACTCATGTCGCTGTGTTACATAAAGGGTACTCATGTCGCTGTGTTACATAAAGGGTACTCATGTCGCTGTGTTACATAAACGGTACTTATGTCGCTGTGTTACATAAACGGTATGTATGTCGCTGTGTTACATAAACGGTACTCATGTCGCTGTGTTACATAAAGGGTACTCATGTCGCTGTGTTACATAAAGGGTACTCATGTCGCTGTGTTACATAAACGGTACTCATGTCGCTGTGTTACATAAACGGTACTCATGTCGCTGTGTTACATAAATGGTACTCATGTCGCTGTGTTACATAAACGGTACTCATGTCGTTGTGTTACATAAACGGTATGTATGTCGCTGTGTTACATAAACGATAGTATATCGTTGTGATACATAAACGGTATGCAAGTCGCTATTTACATAAACAGTATGCAAGTCGCTGTGTTACTTTAAAACACTTATTGATTAACTTTACCATAAAATATAACAATTTGGTAATATCTCTAAGAATCGCAATTTTATAAATAAAACTGCACTACATTGTTATATATATTATTGTTTTATTACATTACAGTTATTTTATATATATATTTGAGGTCAAAAGATCATCGAATCGTGATAATCACGCACAATTTAGTGTTAAAATCTTTCGATAACTAAAACTAAGGCGGCTCTGTTGATTCTAAATGATAATCAATATTGAAAAATTTAATAAATCAATTGATATTCGCGAAAGGATTCCAAAAATTGGAAGGTTAAAAAGATAACTTGATTATATTTGCCGTGAACATTATATTTCAGAATTTGTTCAATAAATTCTAATTAGATTATTGTTTCGTTCACAACTAAATTAATTAAAGAACAATTTCGAATAATTTTTTTAATATATAAAAATCAATTATATTCTTTGTCAGTGAACAAATGAATGTTGACAAACTAAACAATAATAGTATTTAAATTTTAAATGAATTCCGAACGTCAATATTAATCATATTATAATGGAACCATGTATAAGTTAAAACATATTTAATATTTATTTCACAATACAAATTTGTTATAAAACTTTAAAAAAAGGAAAATTATAAACTTTTGACGAGTGTGTTACTGAAATTAAATCCAAAAATAATTCGTAATTCAGTTAATATATTTCAATAAATATTAAAAAATACGTTTTAATATATTTAAGTGTTTATAAAAAACAAAAATATTTTAAAAATAGTTTAAGAAAATATTTCCTGCATTTGATGCAGTATTATAATTACTAAAATTTATCGTTTAGTAATTAATAACCAATCCTACAAATTCTTTCAATCGTTTTGCAATATATTAACCATAAAAAAGTCTAATGTCGACAAATAAATTAACATATTCAGTCTGTGTAAGACGTTAACCTCGTATGTCTCAATACGTATTATTACTTAATTCGTGTATAACGTTGATTAAACTAGAAAATAACCTAAGGTTTGACTAAATAGCTTGTTAAACTTGGAATATAATTGCGTAAAAACTTCATCGTTAGATTCCTGTCCGAAATGAGAATGATTTAATTCAATTTTATTGGGAGCTATATAAAATGTTACAAAAGTACACCGCTCGACTCCCGTTCAAGATTAACCCCGAAAATTAAATTATTTCTAGTTTCTGGTTGATTGAATATATTTCAGAAAGTATATTAGATTTAGGCAGATTTCATGATCTAAAGTCCTATAAAAATGTTTGTATATGTTTATCTCATATTTGTTCTGCGTGATGTGTTTGTCTTCTGGATTCAAATATTGCCAAAAATCTTAAATTAACCCTTGAATAATTAATGAATATTCCATTTACCCACACTATCTTATCATCAAAATGTTCCTATACTTGCTTCAGTCAAATCGGACTACTATACTGAAAAACGGATAATCAATTTGAGAAATGTGAACAAAGTCTCATCTTTCATTGAGTAATTACTTTTTCGGCATTTATATGCAACAGTTGGAATAATATTATTTGGGACACTGGTTAAATATTGTTCATCCTGTTCTTTTGATTATCATCATTCCTTTGGGATTTATGTCTGTTGTAAGAAACTCAGCTGATCTTACTGGATGGAAATTGATAATAAATAATCGAATCAATTTATTTTCTAACAGTTATTATTATACAGATCAAATTCTTTCGTAACACCAAAACAAAACTTATAAAGGTGACTTTTGTTGGTATAAGCAATACACGCCAAACTGAAATGAATCCCTTTCTACACATCTTTCTTGAGAACTCTTCGCTGAGGGGTATGCGGAAGGTGATCCATCATAGACATACAAGTTTTCTACGCATACTTTGGATCTGTTATATTTTTTCAATGTTCTCGATGATGCTGTACGCGCTGTCACACGTTATCTTAGAATATTCTGACAAAAAAACTTTTATTCAGAATATTAAAGTTTTGAATAAGCCATCCTTATTTCCATCGTTGACTGTTTGCAATCGGAATCCATTCTCTCCTCGAGCCGATGCCTACTGGATCAACAAGTCCATTTTGTCTCCTAGTGACTTTAATGATAAAATTCACCGTATTATTAAGTCTCGACTTGAACAAAAAAAATCATTTTCAGCCAATTTAATGTTTTATTACAATCAGATTCGCACCTACTATCAAAATCTGAAACACGATGATTCGAAACTTTTAGGCCACACTGCCGATGAAATGTTCTTCTACTGTTTGGTCCGATACGGAAAAGGTCGAAATGTTTTTCGCATGGGAAATCTCACGGAATGTCGGCTCAAGGCGAAACCTATTAGTGTTCCCAATTTTTTCAATTGTTACACTATCGAGCCTGATAAAACAAAGGAAAGTATTTCTGTTAGATCTATTATGTTAATTGTTCGGCTTAATGAAAACAATCCAAATATGAGCAGTGTATTTTACCAAGATGCTATCGAACAATCAGCAGGTGCTCGACTTTTGCTTCATGATATGAACGAACTGCCGAATATTAATGGAATAAACGGTTTAAATACGGAGCCTGGAAAACTTCATGAAATTAGTTATCACCTGGAACAGTGGCGGGCAATATCGTCACATGACCTCTGTGTAACCAACATGGACGATATTATTGATTTAAATGTGTCTTATAAATATACACAAAGGTCTTGCAATGGAGCCAAACTTAACAAACAAATTGAGCAACGTTGTGGATGTCTCAAATCTTATCTACCTCGACACAAAATACCAACATCAAAAATTCCTTACTGTGGAAGCTTCAGTGAGTCCAATTTGCAACACTTTTTCCGGCGTATTATTTGTTTGAAGAGAAACTCAGAAAGGGTGGACGACTGCAAAGAAACTTGTCGAAAGACAAGTTACAAAATTCGAATTTCCACTACAACATGGAACCCGGAATTGAAACAACTGAATTGGTTTGTAGACATCCATAAACAGTGGGGTAAGCTCAGGCACCCCAACTTAACAAACAGCGCGCAATCCAACATCGTAAAACATATTGTACACAGTATCGACACCTATAAAAAAACAGAAACAGATACCGATACCGATGACAGCAACCGATTCAAATTCAATCCAAGAGAGAGTACCTGCATCCTCGTACGTCGTATGGACAATAGTATTATCAAATATCAGGAGACCTTGAGCTTGAGTTTCAGCGGTCTTATAAGTCGAATAGGTGGTCTGTGCTCATTAACTCTGGGCCTCACATTTGCCTTTTTTGTGGAACTAATCGAATACATTTATTTGGTCGCTGATCAACACTGCAAGCGTCGTGATGTTAAGGATTCTCTTGAAATTGAGTCTAAAGAAAATGAAAGTTTAGATGTTGTAGTGCCCTCTACTTACGTTTAAACTGTAATCCCGAAACATTATTATTATTTAGAAAATTGAGTTATTTTATTTTTTATTTTAAAAATTACTTTAACTAGAATTTCATTATTAGATTACTATATGATTTAATTTATCTCATTCATATTATTTTTTTCATTTAAGAATCAAACTTTTTAAATTATGTAAGTGTATGATTCTCACGAAATTTTAGAAGTCTGTTTTAGTTGTGAAGATTTCAGACGGAAAATACTTTATTTAGATAAAAGGAATTTGGTTTTTAGAACCACTATTAGATTATATATTATGCCAAAAAATGCAAGTAGTCAAATGTTTGTTATAGAATTAGAGAGCTAAATTCGGTTTAGATGTTTTAAATATGTGAACATATATATCTAACGTATTTGTGAAGTGTCAGCTACTTAATCGTTGTTCAATTTCATCTGTTTTTTGAAGTTGTTATTATGTTAATGAATTCATTTTGTGTGAGTATTTATTGCAAGTTATGTCAAAATTCGTAGATTTAAAAGGTTTATAAGTAAAATAATTTATAAATCGTATCTATAAAAAATTATACTCTGTTAGATAGTAAGTAAATACTATTCATTTACAATACATGTCAGCGTTCTTTTATTTATAGAATTGTACTAGATGTTTGGTGAAACGTTTTCATCGAGCAAGATATTCATATATTTGATGTATTTTCAATTCATAGAAATATGTTCAATACAATAAAATTCTTTTAGTTTGAATCCAGTTTTTTGTTGAGTATGAACAGCTAATGGAATATTTTAATGAACAACCGTAATGTAATCAAATAATTTATCCTTTGGGGAGTTTTAAAAACAACCTAATTAAGATTAGGAATCAATAAACAATAGTGTCTAATAATATGCTTAAACAAAGATTTAGGATACAATTAATATAATTTCGATTTTCAGCCTAATCGATTTCACTAAACTATTTATTTGGCGAGATGAAATTAAGATGTCCCAAAAGATGATGATATCATATCTGAAGAATGGAGATCCTGATATAGCGACGAGAGTGATGAGATGTGACCTTGTACCTTTTAATGTGACAACATTATGTTTTTGAGATTTATTTTCTGTATAACAGGATCTCCTACTTTTTAAGATCTATGATATTTTTCCAAACGTATTACCTATTCATTAATAATAATGTTATTTTCTAAAGTATCGAAAATAGTTGAATCAAGATAATTTTAATCAAAATGTATATCTACAATTTATCTAAATTTTTATTTAATTTAAACTTGAGACAACAATAAATTATTAAATTATCAATATCAGATAAATCATTTCTACAATTGAGCAAATTTTTAAGCTATATGCTTTTCTTTGCTTTATTCATACTAAATTTTTCAAATTTTATTTCACGTTACATAAAATGTTTATACAACAAAGTTAAACAATAATTAACATAATTTTTATAAATAATCAAAGGAATATTAATTAAAAATACATTAAATTTGTCTTTAATCTTTTGCCAGACAGGTTCAGATTCAATAAATCAAATGGTCGACAAACTAATGGATCCATTTTTCACTAAATTGAATAGAAAATAATATTGTTTCTATTATAGAGCTGGTAGACTCGCTATGTGGTTATTTAGGCCAAGCATTTGTGATGATTTTTATCATTAGAAAAAAAGCTGTAGTCCATTTTTTCTCAAAACTTTGGACCGAAGCTGCTGCGTGGATGGACTTTTATCAAAGAATATAGAGCTCAATATTATTTGACTTGTACCTTAGGTCCACGTTTTAACATACCGTCGGTAAAAGGTTAATTTTAATTTCTTGGTCGATGAATTATAATCCTAAATATAATCATTTTGAAGAAAACTCGATTACGACACAAAAATAGATTTATTTTTGTTGGCCTTTAATTTAATTAACACGATCAAACAGATTATGACAATTTTTATTTCTGGAAACATTTACAAAATTTACAAGATCTGTCTTCTTATTATTTTATTTTAATAAGACTTTATGTATCTTAAAATAAATATGTCATTATGACCATAGCAATATAAATACATATAAATGTTATGACTACTTCAATATGTATTGTATGAATAAATCGAAGATAAAAGTGAATTATCGAATTTATTTTTTTGAAACTAGGGATATTTTTATCAATAATTTAAATATTATTGCGCTCTTATTACTAACTATAATAACCATTGATATTTTAATAATAATTATCTAGATCACCAAAATTAATTTAATTTTGTTAGTAATAAAAACGAGCAAAATAGAGAAAATAATGAAATCTTGTTCGCCCCATAAATTTACTAATAGAGCTGTTAAGTAGACCAACGCGGTCAACATGAAAATTATGTAAATTTTATACATATTATGAGTCTTTATTGTCAAACATTAAAATATATGCAATATTAATAATAAAATATGTTTTTCTGGAGAATCGTTTTTTAAGACAATTTAATTTTTTAATCCGTTTTCTATTGATTTACCCGTTTTAATCTCAGACTCCGTCTTACGGATAAAGCACAGTAGTTTTCAAATCTAAAAGTTATGATATAATTACAATATCAATAATTACAACTCGTTGATTAAGATTTTTGTTTAATTTTAAAGTTTTAAATCAGTTTATATATCAATGGTTACTAAAACACAAGTTGACTTATTTTACATGAAAATTTTTTTCTAATCATGAATAAAACTTTGATAATGCTATAAATTAAAAGCTTAAGACGTTACAATCATGTTAAACAATCAGACAAGAGGGGTCTCTGAGACAACCATCCTTGAACTGGTAAGTGTTAAATATATGAAAATATAGTTCTTATTTCAATAAAAAACATATAAGCGATGCGTTTTTATTTTAGTCATTATTTAGAAAAAATAGATACCTCCCAGTGTTTAGAATGTTCCGACGTGCCTGAAGTATTGTGCACTAAAAATGTCGGCATCTCAACATAGCAACGTTATATATATAATCTGTAATCACGTGAGAAATGTTTTCAGGCGAATGATAATAGCGTACATATATATCTTGATCTTGTCCAATATACAAAACACTTCAGCTAAACTTGCATTCATGATATCATCCAGGGAATATTCCGATCGTTCAGAGTGACGGGCAACTACGATACCAATGTTTAAAATATAAATATAAAGGGCTTGATGACACTGAAAGTAAATAAAGCAGATTTTTTAATTTGCACTTTTATTGGCTCTACTAATCGAATTCATAGTTTAGTTTATTTGTAGAGGTGTGTTTCTATATATAGAGAAAGTAGTTTAATTTCGATTAATTTGTATTTATATGATTTCAAAAAGTTCGATAACATATTTCATCCCGGTGGTAGGATGGAACATCTATTCTGAATTTATTTAGTAATGGAGATTTTCAAATTATTTTATTTATTAAAATTTATGAACATTAACCGTCCACCTTGGTTTTCAAATTGAGGTGATATATGGTCGTAATTATTGATACCCTCTCTCCCTTCCTCTCGCTCGCTCTCTCTCTCTCTCTATATATATATACATCGATATTTTCCAGGCATGATAACTGAATTAATAGAAATAAGCGTATTAGTTAGAAGAACCATTATAGAATCTTTTCTGTATGTAATGGTGAATTTTTCATTCGCTATTGCCGGTAGAATTTGGTGTTGACACATGTTGTCTACAAATAGACAAATGACAAGTAGCCTAGTTCCATATCAGCCAAAATCTACTCTATTTTAACTTCTTGTTTAAGCGCAATTAAGCGTAATTACTTTCATGAAATCCAATTGATAATAAAAACGATTCCTTTTATCTAAAGTATCATCAAACGTGAAGAACTGTTCACCAATGAAATGGATAAAAAATCACGACAACTCACTATAGATAGAAATTAAAAAGAATATGTAAAATTAACTGCTCATCTTTGTGAATATAAAAATATCCTAGAAGTGTGTTCTTACAAAATCATAAATAAAATGAATTCAAAGTCTGATTCACCCTCATCTCTAAGTCAGAAGGCAAGACAAGTCTACATAAAACCAATGCATCCTTTCATTAAAACCTTCTTGGAGAATTCAACTCTGCGTGGAGCTGGGAAAGTGATTCGACGAAGAGGATTTCTGCGTGTTCTTTGGATGTGCTACATGGTATTAATGATATGTTTGATGATATATGTTGTGAGTCAAGTATTCAAAGAATATTATAGCAGTCAGTGCTATATTCAAACTTTAAAAGACTACAACAAATCTTCATTATTTCCATCAATTACTGTTTGCAATCATAATCCGTTTTCACTCCAAGCGAACAAATATTGGAACAATAAAACTATACTTTCCCCGGACGAGTTCAATGATAAAATCAACCGTGTTATAGAGAAACAATTCAAAAGAGGTAAAATGTATTCAGCAAACTTGATGTTTTATTACAATCAGATAGGAATGTACTATCAAAATTTGGAGCTTGATGATTCGAAACTGGTAGGCTATACTGCCGAGGAAATGTTCTCCTACTGTATGGTTCAATTTAAATTTAGTAAAGTTGATCATCGTACAGGAAATCTCACAGAATGTCGACTCAAAGCGAAACCGGTTAGCATTCCAAATTTTTTTAATTGCTACACTATCGAGCCTAAAGATGCTAACATAAGTCCGAAAGTCACTTCTATCATGCTCGTGATTCGGCTTAATAATCTCAAGAGAAGTAATTTACATGTGAGAAAGGCCCTTTATCAAGATGTGATGGAACAATCAATAGGTGCAAGGATTTTGCTTCATGATTTCAACGAGCTACCGGATGTTAGTGGAATAAACGCTTTCAATACGGAGCCCGGAAAACTTTATGAAATTAACTATCACCTGGAACAGTGGAATGGAATGCCATCTCATAATCATTGTACGGAAAATTTGGAGGACATAGTTGATTTAAATATTACTTACAAATACAGTTATAAAGCATGCCAAGGATCTCGACTTAACAGGTTATATGAAAAAGAGTGTAAATGTATGAAATCTTTATTTCCTCGTCACAAACTACCATCACAAAGAATTCCTTATTGTGGCACATTCAACGAGTTCAAAATAGATGATTTCTTTCGTCGACTTCGTTGTTTGAATAAAATCCGTAAAGTAATAAGTGATCCTGGACAATGTAGATTTCCATGTTTATATAACATCTACCAAAAACACATATCGACAACTGTATGGAATCCAAATTTGTCTAAATGGCAATGGTTTCTTGATGTAACTAGAAAATTCAAAATTTTAAGTGGACGGAATTTAGACAAAATAAAAAAACAAGAAGCTATAGATTTCATTTTACAGCAAATAAAGAAAAATAATACAAAAAATGTGACAAGTGATCTTTTTATTGATCCAAAAGACTCTTCCACCATTCTGGTTCATCGGTCAAGTAACGAAGTTAGGATACATAAGGAAAATTTGAGTTTAAGTTTCAGTGGTTTGATAAGTCGATTGGGTGGATTGTGCTCTGTGACACTGGGCCTAACATTAGCCTTCTTTGTGGACCTTATAGAATATGTTTATTTGATCACCATTCAGCTACAGCAACGAAAGAAACAGAAGAAACTTCAACAAGAGTGTAACGAAACTGAAATAGCTGTTATTATTCCTTCAAAACTAGACAAGTGAAATCCTTTTTTCAATTATAATGATTCTTTCT
The DNA here is from genome assembly GCA_034780395.1 of Vannuccia rotundouncinata. Taxonomy (NCBI): domain Eukaryota; kingdom Metazoa; phylum Platyhelminthes; order Proseriata; family Coelogynoporidae; genus Vannuccia; species Vannuccia rotundouncinata. Next base: position 13,698 of record JAUZNC010012496.1, on the reverse strand, counting down.
CTATGTATTTATGACCAGATATTGAAAATGACATATTAGTAAATAATATTATCGCATAAAATAATGTGTTCAAAGAAATATGCATAGTGTATATTTTGAAAATTCTTATTTATATATAAATCAAATGACAACAATTATTTACCGGTGTTTGTTCATAAACAAATATTTTCTAAATATTTACTCACCATATCCTAACTTTTCAGCAACTATTTTTAAAGATTATTTTTTCTTTATTCAGTTTATCAAAACAAAATTATCTTTCATGTAAACATTTGAATTTCGTTATTATAATGTTTTTGTTTTGTAATTGAATATATTCAGCATTGTGGACAATAAAAAATAAATATGAAAAATATGTTGCAGTTTAAATTTTCATTCTTAAAAGATCCAATCGAAATCAAGATTGTTTGTTTTCAATTTTTTTAAATAATCTTGATTTTATCACTTTGTTAATATATTTATAGATTTGTTAACATATTAAAAAGAATATTCAATTTTTTTTAAATTCTTATAATTTAAAAAATTTAACCTCTTCAGTGGAAAAATATTATTTAATCAAATAAATAGTAATTTTTATTCATATAATACAAAAGTTCCAACAAAAAGCTTCATTCAGGCTTCGTTTTCTGTAAGAACAGACTCTCTCGTTCGTTCCTGGTTAGCATCTGTGCTAGTCGAAAGTTTAGCGACTCGATATTAATTGACTCTGAAATGCTTGTGTCATTCATTATAAAAGCTAATAAAAAGTTTCATCAGTTTTCAAAATCTTAATAGTGTTGCTTTTCTAACTAACATCTAACTTAATAAAATTTTGTTTCATAAAATTGTAGACAATTATAAAAATTTATAATTCAGGGATCATGCGAGAATATCGCAAATTACATTACATTTTCAACATATTGGAATATACTAAAATCCACGTACGTCCCAATGATAATTTATAATCTGTTCATGAGATATTAGCTGGAATAATTTATCTCTGATTATTGGAAGATATTTTTCTGAACATTTTATTAAAAATAAAATTTTATAAGCTTAAATCGATTATAAAATGACTGTAATTATTGTTATTAACGATGATTTTTCTTTTTCTTTTCCTGATATCTATAAGCTTTCATTTTATTATTATAAAAAATATTTCAATTTTAATGTTTTAAATTAACAAATTCCAAATCTCTTCCGATAAATCACTCGAAATCTTTCTTCTTATCTTTGATTTTGTTTTCTAGGGTAAGTTTATCGTTTATTTTATAGGTATCGTTGATGGGTTTGACCTACAATACATTCATAACTAAACATGTTTTACCTTTGAAAAACTTATTCTGTGGTGATTAACATTATGTAAATCCTACCTTCAAAACTGTTTTCTTAAAGTTATACCTCTTTTAGGCATGTGTCAGTTGGTAGACTTACTACTACTAGAGAATATTTGATAATGATTTTCTATAGTTTGATAATTGAACATTTTGAAATAAATATTGTTGATTTAAAACTAGGAATCAGAAAATTTACATTAAAATATAATTAATAATAATACAACTAAATTAGAAAACATTTAAAATATATTTTACATTAATATTTAATCTACACAACGAAATAGTAAATATTTATCAGAATCATTGTTTTAAAAATGTATAAAATAATTTTAATCAGAATTCTTCTTCGTCAGAATCTTCCATACAAGTTGCTGGCGTTATTGCACTTATCACCACAACATTCCCCACGAACGGTAACGCACTTCATCCTGTTCTTTCAACATTCTGGTATTGGATCTTACTAAGTCACATTTAATCGGAACAAGGATTTCGTTTTCAACATTCCATCCCCAATCGGGGACATTTTATATGTCGACCTCCACATATTTCCAGTGACATACCTGAAAAGATAAAAATATAGCCCTAAAGTAGACCGTTTTTTATACAAAGGAGTACAGTTAGTGCTATATTTGTTACAGAATTAACAGAACACGGACAGTTTTCGTAGTTTCGTGGTTTCTATACCGTATAGTTTCAACACCAAGATGTTCAAATGGTTTTCGACCAAAACTGTGGAATACTTATCAGAGAATAAATTAACTAAAATATCAGTAGGTATCCGCATAAATACAAATATTTTTGCTTCAAATTAAATCAAATTCTTTCTAGAATTCTGAGACTTATCAGTTTAAAGCCAAGTCTCTGCCAGCATTAGTAACATGTTCAGGTGTGGAGCTCAAGTCTCATAAAAAATCTTCCAAATGTTGAATCTTGTCTAAGAGAGTTCATTAAGCATCTTCACTTTTACTATACTGGAGTAATATACTTTAAAAAAATTATAATTTTAATAATTTAAAAAATATAAACAATCTTAAATAATTACAAAAATCAAAAATCTGGATAATTCCTAAAGTCGTATCACAGCCACACCAAACATGATCAAACAACAAGTAATTTTATAGTGACATTTCAGAATCATTCCAATATATCAGATCTATTCATTTGGTTTAGCTCTGTGCTATATTAAATTTTTCCCAAAGTATCACTGCAGAAAAAGCACAACAGAATCTATATATTATTTTCGTCTGCAGCCACAACCACCTTTTAATTTTAGGCAACCTTCAACATTATTATCTTGTTGTACAAGGCAATCATGTGACTTCAAATCTTCAAACAACATTTGAATAAATTTCTGCTTGTTGCGTGAATTGCAAAGAAAAATCTTACACGTTGTCGTTACGCAGCATCTTTGGTAAGTGTTACATAGCTGATAGGGTGCCACCACAACTAACATTTTCTTCAGATTTGGTTGAATTTTCAGGTGAGTACCCATCAAAAACAACGTATTTGGCGTAAACCAACAAGAATCTGAAATCTTTGAAAAATTCCAGAGAAGAATTATCCGGATGATATACTACCCAGAAAACATTCCCAATGACCTAAACATTCCATCACTTGCAGCAAGGAGATCTTTTCTCGCTATAAACTATATTCTCCAAGCTCACAAAAACAACATACATGTTCTCCATTCTTTTATTCTAAACATCTTTGACATACAGACTTAACTCTTTCATCCCCAAGACAACTATCAACTATCAACTCCCTAATGCTTCTCTCTAAATACATTTTCTCTTTGTTCTTTTCTTTTTTTTGTTCTTTAAAATGCTCTTTAACTGTATGTTCTAGTTTTCAAAGTATATATATTTCTTCTTCAAAATAAATACACACTTTATTACTATTATTATCATTTCGTGTCCCTTGAATTGATCTCTCCACTTCCTCTACCTTGTCGCAACTACCTTGTCGTCAAGGATTTCAGCAAAAGCTCTAGACGACCAAAAGGATCCTGGTTATTGAACCACACAGAAAGCTTTTCAAGTCGGCATTATACCTCTTTATACTACTGCTACTTAATTCGAGGTGCTGTTCACTTGTCTTGTGTTGTTGGTCAGTAAGTATGATCATTGCATTGTCCACATTTGCGCATCGATGAATGCTGTTTGTCAACATGGTTCTAACAGATTCTGTAATGCCTCTTCTTCTTGGGAGACCACTTTGGCTCTTCAAACTTCTCAAACGTCCAAAGCCCAACCAAATATCGATCACTACGCCACACAGTACAAAACCCATGTTCCATAAAACATGGGTACTGTAGAAAGCGCGCGAATGGTCTGCGCGCGAATGGCCTGTCGCTGCTACTAAAGGGGTCACTGTACTTAGATCCAGACTCCAATTTCCACTTTATATCTACCTATAATGAATCCAAAGTCCACTGGTTCTGGATGATAAAGGATTGATAATTTTTCTGGGGCTAGGAAACAGCATCCACGATTTGTTTAAAGTGCTTTAAATTCTTATTGGCATCCTCATCTATACAGAATGTGACATACATAATTTGAGTAATTTATTTGTTAGCGCCAATTAGGTAATAAAATGACCTCTACTATAAATTGGAAAAAATTCAATAATAATCAAAAATAAATGTAAAAAATAATCAATTCTGAAAAAATATTATATTTAAATATTGTAAATGTTTATATTTAAGCACAAGCAATGATAATTTGTTCATTTTGATGAGTAGCTTTTGTTTCACCCTCCTTTTTAAACATATTTGGAAAAAAACAGAACAAAGTCATTAAATAGAATACTATAAAAAATATTTTCGCATAATTTACATATATTAATCATCATAAAATATTCTTTCTAACCGTAAAACATTTGTTTAGATCTGAATTTCTTCTAGGCTGAGTCGTATGTTAGGGTCTCACTCTAAGACGCTTATATTCAAACTACAAAAAAAAAGATTTCACAAAGTCAATGTTTCCATCAATTACTATTTGCAATCATAAAATGTTTTCACTTCAAGCAAACTTCTGAAGCATTAAAAGACTGCACCTTCTGATTTTAAGAATAAAATATATCGACTTTCAAATTATTATTAGTTGGATTTTGCAAGGTTTTAAAAAAATCAAATTAAATTCTTTACTATGCGCATTTATACCAAATTGTTTTTAATCTACGAATGTACGGGTAAAGTAAAATCAAGTAATTAACGCTGGTAGGATGAACATAATGAAGTCGGGATTATTGTGGACACATTCATTAACTTTATTAGTATTTCAAAGATATTTTCAAACAGGTGATGAGATCTAAAGAAGTGTTATAAATAAGTTAAAAAGTACGTAAATAAATAAGTGTTACAAGTGTTATAAATTTAATGATCTATAATAAACAAATATCAAAATTAAAAATTTACAATTTTTAGAGCGCAAAAAGTTTCAATTATTTAACTATATAATTGCCCAATTGTTCATGAATGACATATATAGTCATTAAACTGTTTTTTATAGGCATCTTTTTCAAAAAGTAATATTTAAATAAATACACGAGTAATACAAAATCTTCCTCACAAAATGCCTTTCTTTCAGATCATTCAAGTCAATGAATATTTAAATGGGTCCCGCTTCTAGATGTGTAAATAAATTGAGCCGAATAATTAATGAAGAAACAAATTTGTCCGTTCATTGGCTTCGAATTGTGATTTTCGACTCCTATCGGACTACCAATAAAATCGTGTATCGTGTGGAATCCAGATTTGCTGAAAGTTCGATGGGAATACATAAAAAATCAATTGAACAATCTGATGCAAATAATCATTGTTTGTATATTGATGATATCAACGAACATGATGTCGTTATGAGTCTTGACAACGCTCGTCAACTTTTGATAAGATTACGCTGGAAGACAGTAAGTTGTGTGTTCTCGTTCGTCGTTTGAATAATTATTTTCTTATAAACAGAGATTTTAAGCCTGAAAATTACAGGTTTATGTTCAATAAATATGCGACTCACGTTGGCCTTTTTTGTTATAGAGATTTTCATGAAGGGATAGAAAACGAACCATATCCTTATTAAATGCTTAAATAAATTCCTTTAACTCATATTTAAATATCTAAATATCTAAATATTTAAATAGGAATAATTTTCTATCTTGGACTTTGTCTAATACAAAAATAACTAATCAAACTGTTTACCGATATCGTATATTGAATCAATTACAAAAATTGAAATTGTAAATAACTATTTCATCAAAAATAACAGACCTCACATTCTAATGTATTATACTAACATTCAGATATTTAATATAGGTAGCATTATAAAAATTGAACTTTTTATCATTTATATTAAACTTTAAAAATTCTATTTTATCATATACGAGTATTTCTGTTTAACATTTTAGTAGTCATGTCGGCACAGATTGACTCTCATTATCGTTTTGACATAATTTTTTTAATTTATATTTATCATCATGTACAAATCGATATGAAAAACATGTTTTGTAGCATCAGAAAATGCTCCATTTGTTTTTTATAAATCAACTCTTTTTAAATTAAAGAATATATAAAACGTACAGTTTTCACATTAATTATGTACATTATAAAATATGTCGATATAGTTCTGTTTTTCGTTACTCTAATATGTATTCTCTGTTTTGCTTGTTGTTTCAGGGTCACCAAAATGGCACTAAAATGGAACGTAATTTTTAATAAACAAATCATAATTTTCACTGTGAATTTCGTCACTGAAACCGAATTGTAACTATTGTGTTGTATTGTTACTGCAATAACATTTACAAGGAACTAAAATAAAAAGTACTTTTATTTAGTTTTTACAAAACATTTGTCTCAGACGATTGCTTGAAATTTTGTCGGCACATTGTTGTCACATTCTGTTCTTATCATTTATCTTACTGTTTTAATGTTCTTTATTGTTCTTTTATCTGTCCTGTTCTTATCTTAAACCTTTAATAAGTCAACCAATTACCGGAAATTAGCCGCACCGATTTAACGGTTGTTTGGTAAATTATTATAATTATTTTAATTATTAGAAACGTTGACATATGTTAACATTTAAAGTCAACATACTTATCCTTTAACTCAAGAAATGGAATATCGTTTTAGAGACTCTAAAGGTTTACGTGTGCAGTTTAAAAGTTCAAAACATATATTTTATCGTTTTAAAGTCAATGCTATTTATTAAAAATTAACATTTATTAACAATTGTTAGATTTCTTTGTTTTGTCGTAATTGTTGTGGAATTGAATTTAGATTCATTGTCAAACTCTATTTTTTTCGTGGGATCAAAAAGAATACGCCTTTTTAAAAAACAAATGTCTTCCCTAATAAAAACTTTTTTCGAGAATACAACACTCTGAGGAGCGGGGAAAATAATACAACGAACGGGATTTCTACGCATTCTTTGGATAGCATATGGCAATAATGGTGTGTCTGATGATAATTGTGCTGAGACAAGTATTCAACAAATATTTTACTAAACAATCATATATTCATTTAACGGAAAAGTGTTTCATGTTTCTTTTCTTGTTTCCTTTCCTGACTATTAGCAATGGAAATCCGTTTTCAAAGCGAGCAAGAAAATGTTAAGAGGAACAAAGAGTTCTGTCGCCATATGATTTCGATGAAAATGTTAACAAAATAATTAAAACTAAATTGGAAAATAGTATACTGTATTCTGCAAACTTGATGTTTTATTACAATCAAATTCGGGTCTACAATCAAAATTTGAAGCACGATGATACGAAACTGATAGGTTATTCTGCCGAGGTTCTCCTACTGTCTTATACGATATGGATTTCATCGAGGAGATTACCGCAGCGGAAATCTCACAGGATGTGGACTCAGAGCGAAACTGATTAGCATTCCAATCTTCTACACTATCGAGCCTAAAGATGCTAACGGAAAGTTCTATCTTGCTCGTGATTCGGATTAATAATCTTAAGAGTAGTAATTTACACGTGCATGTGAGAAAGGCCCTTTTCAAGATGCTGGCGATCGATCAATAGGTGCAAGGATTTTCTGCTTCATGATTTCAACGAACGGCCAAATGTTAATGGAATAAACGCTTTCAATACGGAGCCCGGAAAACTTTATGAAATTAACTATCACCTGGAACAGTGGCATAAAATACAGTCACGTGATTCCCGCGTAACAAACTTTGAGGACATAATAGATTTGAATGTTTCTTACAAATACAGCCAACCAACCGGCTTACCGAAAATCCAGACTTAATAAGTTCTATGAACTGTGTGAATGTGTAAAATCTTATTTGCCTCGTCACAAACTACCATCACAAAGAATTTCTTATTGTGGCACATTCAACGAGTTCAAAATGGGTGATTTCTTTCATCGACTTCGTTGTTTGAATAAAATCTAAAAAGTAATAATAGATCCTAGAAAATGTAAATTTCCATGTTTGTATAACAGCTATTAAAACACGTATTGACAACTGTTTGGAATCCAAGTTTATCTAAATTTGTCAAAATTGTAATGGTTTCTTGAGCTAAACAGAAATTTCCAAAATTAAGAATGTACGAAAATTAGACAAAAAAAACAAGAATCTAGAAAATTTCTTTTACAACAGATAAAGAAAAATATGACAAGTGATTTTTTATTGATCCAAAAGACTCTTCCACCATTCTGGTTCATCAATCAAGTAACGAAGAAGTTAGGATGCAGAAATGAAAATTTGAGTTTAAGTTTCACTGGTTTGATAAGTCGATTGGGTGGATTGTGCTCTGTGACATTGGGCCTAACATTAGCCTTCTTTGTGGATCTTATAGAATATGTTTATTTGATCACCATTCAGCTACAGCAACGAAAGAAACAGAAGAAACTTCAACAAGAGTGTAACGGAACTGAAATAGCTGTTATTATTCCTTCAAAATTAGACAAGATTTTTTCAATTATACATGATTTCAAATATGATTCTTTCTCTATGTATTTATGACCAGATATTGAAACTGACATATTAGTAAATAATTTTATCGCATAAAATAATGTGTTCAAAAAAATTTGCATAGTGTATATTTTAAAAATTATTATTAATATAAATCAAATGAAAACATTTTTTTTACATCATCAACTTAAATATATTTGATTTTGTATATTTTATAATTTTATAATTTGATATTATATTTTTGTGTTTCATATAATGTTGATAATATAGATTTATGCTTCTTATGCTTCAAAATTATGCTTCATATATACGTTCTACAACAGTCAACATTGGATATATTTTACAGTTTTACAGTTTACAGGGGGTCCTTTTAAGATTATTATGTACGTTTTATTCAACAAGTAATTTAGAGTTATTAACTTCTGTCAGCTGTATAAATTGTAAAAATAAGAAAACTTCAGTTATAAATTTGTAAATAAATATGTCAAATATGTTTAGTAAACATTACTTGTAATATAATATCCAAAGAAAATCATAGTAAAATCCCATTTGAAAATAATTGTGCATTACTTGCTTTTTTTGCTAGATAGAAACTAGGAAACATTATAATATGATGTTATGCAAAATGTAATGATTTTAGCAAACTAATTGTTTGTATTTTTACGTAGTTTGTATGAAAAACAGTTTAATTTGTACATCCCATATTGTACCATTACATGAATAATATTGTATTAAATATAAATATTCAACGGATATAAAAATTTAATGAATCTAAATTTTAATTTTTAATATTTAAAAATTAATTTTTATTGACTGATTCATAGTATTTTGAGAGCTTCGAATTTTACTACCTAAACTAGATACAAATTATTACATATATTGTAGTAATAATCCATCAAAAAGAACATTTTATTTAAGAGTTTCAACATTTCAGCTTTTTCCGGAGATGACAGAAAACTAATCAGAATAAAATTTTAAAAATATAAAATAATCAACTAGAATCCTTTTCAAAATAATTTTTCTAAATCTTCTCGGAGAACTCTCAATTTTCGAATCATTGGGAAAATCACTCGCTTTCTCGCTCTATTGTAATGATTTCATTATTTATTCTGTATTTAATGTTCTTCGTGAATTATTACAAGAATAAAACTTTTTAAAATCATTATAAAATTCTCCCGTTACGTGATATTACTAATTATTTATATTTATATTGTTAATTTAAACAAATATTAATAAAAACGGAAAAGGTCCTGTTGTCCTCACTAGCTTTTAAATTTTAACTTCAAATTTAAAAAATATTAATTTTTTTATTTTTTTTGTAAATAATAATAATATTTTTGCATTCTTTGTGACAAACAATGAATGACAAACAGCAAATACATAAAACACTACAATTATAGTTTCTTCCTTTCCTATTAATTAATTATCCTTATACACCATTAAACCTTATTAAATTCCTTCTTCTATAGTAAAAACTGTACAAAATTTATGAATGTGCTCTATCAGAATATACTTCCGACTGTCATATTGTGTATTCTAACAAACAGTATATTAAATATAATTAGTATCATATCGGAAGTTCCCTTTTTCGAAATGTGTTTGTATAAAAAGTTGAATAGAAAGCCACTAACAGGATATCGATATGACTATAATTAATCTTATTAACGATTGTCAATTGATCCTTAAAGCGATATAAATTGCATTAGAAATCTCTCAAATTCGTCATTTATTTAAGCAAGTTGTCATTTTTTTTAGTTTCCAAAGTATTTTCGATTGATGAAAAGCGCTAATAATGAAGAAAAGGAATCAGAATTTATTCAAAAAATACCCTAACGGCAGGCGAAGACAAAGAACTTCAACAGAAATACATCCCTATTTACAAATCTTTTTCGAGAACTCTTCCCTTCGGGGTGTTGGTAAAATCACTCGACAAACTGGATTTCTCCGTATAATTTGGATACTCTACTGCATTTTGATGCTATCATTGATGATCTATGCTGTCTGTATGGTCGTCATGGAATACTCAGCCAAGAACACTTATTTTCAGACCATGAAAGTTAGTCATGAGGACTCCTTGTTTCCATCGATTACTGTTTGCGATCACAATCAGTTTTCGGTTAGGGCAAACTCATATTGGAGAAATAAAAGCATCAAGTCCCCTAATGATTTTAATGAAAAAATACACCGAGTAATTAGATCTCTGTTAATAAACGGTAACGTCAAAGCGGCCAATTTAATGTTTCAGTATAATCAAATTCGACTCTACTATCAAAATTTAGACTATACTGATGTGAAACTTCTCGGTCATACTGCTGAGGAACTGATATTTTATTGCATCGTACGAAACGGTTATCAACGAGGTAATCATCGTATGGGCAACCTTGACGATTGTAAACTAAAAGCGAAACCGATTAGCATTTCAAATTTCTTCAATTGTTACACCATTGAACCTATGAATGACAACGAAAGCAAGAGAATCACTTCAGTTATGCTCATCGTTCGACTTAATACACCTAGTCAAAATGCATTTACATTAAGGAAGGCTTTTTATCAGGATGTTTTCGATCAAGCGATAGGAGCTCGAATCCTGCTTCATGACAAACATGAATTACCACATATGAATGGAATAAGTGCGATAAATACAGAACCGGGCAAGCTTCACGAAATACATTACCACTTGCAACGATGGCATAAAATACAAAACAATTGCAGCAAACCATTGGAAAACATTGTGGATTTAAATGTCTCCTACAAATACAATCGTAATAGTTGCAAAGGGGCCTATATCAACAAGCAATATGTTAAAAAATGTCAGTGTATGCATTATTATCTTCCTCGACAAGTCATACCATCAAAGAGTATTCCATATTGCGGACACTTTAATGAGTCCGAAATTGATAAATTCAATCAGCGAATAAAATGTATGTCGAAAATTTATAATAAAAAATTATTCATGGCGATTAAACAACAATGTCCACCATTGTGTACCACAAACACTTATCTAACATCTAAATCGAGTACCACATGGAATCCTGATTTGTGGCAATTGCAATGGTTTGTGTATCTGAATAGCAAATGGGACAAGCTGAAATTTCAAAATTCAAGCAGTAATCTACAACAATCAACAATAGAAAGTATCTTGGAGAACATCAACGATCATAATCGAACAGATCCTCACGTGCACGACCTGAACATTAATCTACAGGACAGCAGTTGTGTTCTCGTCCGACGGGTGAACAATGATATTCTTGTGAACATGGAGACGTTGAGTTTGAGTATTACAGGAATGATCAGTCGAATAGGTGGTCTGTGCTCATTAACTCTAGGCCTCACGTTGGCATTTTTTGTGGAACTCATCGAATATCTTATTTTGGTTGCGGACAAATATTATTCACGTCGTAAGGGGGATAAAATGGAAGAGAAAGAAAACAAATTGGATGCTGCAATTTCTTCAACTCAAGTCTAAAATAGTTTTTTTTCAATATATTTTATCGAAATTTCTTAAAACATAATTTTTCAAATTTACTGAAAGTTCTGTTCTCAAATTCGTATACTGAAACCGAACATCTGATATCGTATTCTATTACATTGTATTTAAATTACATCATTATTCATTTTTTGCATGCTGTGAATTAGTTTTACCTCTATATATACCTAATCAACTAAGAACAATAGTTTATATATTTCTATAGAATTATAAATTTCTAGAAACTTTCTAAGTTTTCCAAAATTGTTTTTTATCGCGTGGTTATTGTTCCCCCAAATTTTGTTCTGTTACTTTGTCTGTGTTTTAGATATGTCAACTATAATGTTATAATGTACCGACTAAGATTTCATTATATTATTCATTTTGTCATCTCATGTTGCAGCAACTATACATATACATATGAATGACTAGACGTCAATCAGCAATCAGCTAGTTGCAAGCATAAATTATATTAATTATCACAATTATTTAATCATTTGTTTCATCTTTAAAATTAATAGTCTGGATATTTACCTCAATATTATATAAATTTTAATCCAAAATATTAAAATAGTATGTCTAATTTATATTGTAATATTTGTATTACGCTCCATTATTATAATATTGATGTTCGCATTTTAATATTGCTTTTATTTTATTTCAGTAAACCTTGTTAACATGAAATTAACCTTTACAACTTGACATTATTAAACAAAAATGAATATATTATATTTACCTACTGTAATAAAAGGCCGTCTGCCAAAAAATGAAAAGTAAAAAATTATTGATTTTTCAATACATAGAAATTTGTTTTGAGTTTTTCATAAAATAAATTATAGTCATTCCATATTCAAGCAAGTGTTCAGCTAATTCAGTCATTTCTAAAAAAATTATATCTTAAAAACAATTTCTATAGTTGCATTTTTTCCCTCAATATTACGTTTAGTTCTATAAGTAAATTAAACTGCATTTGCTCAACAAAATATAGTTTGATGTAATCCCAATTGTTAATTTTTTGAAAATATGTCGTATTTCTTGAACTTGGATATTATTTAATTTCATTCACAATAAAATACATACCTAACTATTCTGTAGATTTTAATATAAGATTATAATTGGACATTAGATACAATGGAACACAAAATAATTATTAGAAGTAAACTGTTTTATTAACTGCGAGAGAAAACGAATTGTGATTGCAAACAGTAATCGAGGGAAATAAATAAGTATGACTGGTGTCTTTTGTGGTCTGAAAGTAAGTATTTTTGCTGCTGTATTCGAAATAATTCGACAGACTGGATTTCTCCGCTTGCTTTGGATAATTTACGCAATTTTGATGTTATCCTTGATGATTTACGCCATATCATGAAAATCGTCCAGGGTATCAAGAATGACGAAAAACTGACATCAGTCATCTCGAAAAAATCTTCAATCTGCGATGTTTGGCAAACGTTATGATGTGTTCTCATTTGTAATCCTATCTTGGTGTTGACATTTGGATAATAAAACTCATTCTGAATAATCGGTCGTCTATTATCGGTGAATAGTAAAGGGGAAAATATTAAGTAATAAAGTTTTATACTCGGTTGAAGACTTTGAAGGATTCATCTTCATGGATAAACTTTAAGATTTTGAAATAAAATAAATTTAAATATAGGCGGTTGATAATTTAGTTGATTAATTAACTCCTTGATTAATATCAGTTTATTTATTAAATTTAAAATTTGTAAGAATAAATTCCAGTCCGGAAAAGTATATCTATAACACCATTGTAATTAGTAGATTATACAAATAATTAAATATTTAAATAATTAAATAATTTTATAATTTAATAATTAAATAATAATTAAATAATTAAATAATTAAATAATTAAATAATTAAATAATTAAATAATTAAATAATTAAATAATTAAATAAAAAATATTTAAATAATTAAATAATTAAATAATTAAATAATTAAATAATTAAATAATTAAATAATTAAATAATTAAATAATTAAA
>JAUZNC010012485.1:15956-29814 GCA_034780395.1 Vannuccia rotundouncinata | reverse complement strand
TTAAGAAATAAAAAAGTGTGTTTTTGTTTAATATTACGAGATGAGTCTTTATTTTTATTTATTTTACAAATATGTTATTTATTATGTAATTAAATTTAATTAATATACTTAGTTTATATATTAATATATACAATTTTATTTATCTCATTGTATTTTTTATTTAATGCATTTTGTGGTAATACAATTCTTTTATAGGCAACAGTCGACAAGGACCATCCCTTTTTTAAAAAATGTGAAACTATCAATTAAAGCTTATAGATTCTAAAACTAATGATCCCAGTCTTTATTAGTTGTACTTTATATTATTTTTATTGATGTTTCAAAAGTTGCTCATAATAATTTTCTAATTTGGTTTTGTGCATATAGGATGTTTTGTTTAAGTAATTGTTTTATAGAAATATTTCAGATTACATTGTTTTGTTTTGGGTGCGGTTTTTTACCAAGTAAAATTCCACGCCCAAATTTATTAATAAAAACGAACAAATTATTGTAAAGGTAATTGTATAAAAATTTAATTAAATTTTTTCCTCTAAATGTGAGATATTAGAAAATAATTTTTTCAATGTTTCTCATTTTTTGTTGAATATATAATTATTCTAAATAACATTGAATAAAATATAATTCACTTTTTGCGATACGTTGATAATAATGCAATGGTGAGTAAATAATTGAGATGAATTCATTTGGAGTACTTAATTAATTATGTTTCAAATCTGATCAATTTAATTTATTCATATGACTATATCGTAATAGTTATTTAGAAAATTATATAATCCTAATTTGTAAAACAAGTAATACATATTCCATTCATATCTAAGTTGAATAGTTATTTAAAATAAAATGAAAATTGACCTAAAATCCATCTTGAATCTAGCTGTATATTAACCTATAGAGTATTACAACTTTATAATTTCAATTTGAGATATCTATTGTCAAATTAAAACCTAATGAAGCTATTAGTTTATAACCGGTTTCAATTAAAGATACCTAAGCAATTATTGCAACGCTAATACACAGATAGAAATGCTATTATAACATTAAATATTTCATGTTATAACTAAAAATATTATAAATAAAAATTTCAGGTATATTTATAATTTTACAAACGTTTATCGTTAATAAATTGTGCATTTTTAATATAATTACTAGAAATTTAATTATTTTAAACGATTTCGCATTTGTTGAAATTATCTTATATTTCTAGATTTTTAATTATTTAAAGTACGTATATAGTAATTATAGACGAAATAAAAAATTGGAAGAAAAATTGAGTTTATATTAAACCAGCTATAGATGATAGTTGATTTAATTTTTTACTGACAGAAACGAAAAAAGTTAATTTAAAGAGATTATCGTTGGCATCTATTAATTATTCAACTTAAATTGGGCGATATTTTGAACACCAACTCTCATTAAATATATTAAAATTGTTGTTGTATTGACTGTTATACCGAAGCTCTGTATATTTTCTTTTCGAAAAACACAATTATCAAAAAAGTTATTATTTTTTCTTGCAGTATTTTAATTTCGAGATTAATTTATCCACAGCATTCATACAATGCAAAACTGTTCTGTAAATAGATTTATAATCCAACGATATATTAACTGAAATGTGTCACATTATAAGTTTAATATTTCTATTCCGTTTTTTGCATATATTATTTCACACGCATCTCCTATATTTTATTACTAATTATACTGTATACAGTTGAGCTTCTAAATTAAGAAAATTGTATAAATTAGTTGGTCGAATCTAAAGTATAAAGAACATTATGCCAAAGGATTGTGAAGACAAAAACTGCGAATATAAATATTTTACTACAGTAATAAATCTTACTTTTATTTCTCAAACTTAATTATAATGATTGAAAAATATTTTATATTTATGCTGCTTTATACCGTGAGAAGCTAATAATAAGTATTCGTTTTTGTTTTTTTTTAAATAAAGGTTTTCCAAAATAATGAATTTTGTTCAGAGTATGTCTTATCTCAATTAAAATATTTAATTTTTTAATGTATTAATTAATTATTTTTCTAATGTTATCAAAATGCTGTCAACAGATTAATTAAATATGTAAAAAAATAGATACGCAATTTGTAATTTTATAGTTAAAAACGTGAACGGATATTTGACTAATTAATAAATTCGTTTGGTTTTCAAATCAGTACAAAAATTAACCAAAAACATACAATCATTATAAATCGTCATATTTTAAAATAATAGAAACACACGTTTGTTCTGTCTATATCATAGACGTACATTACATTATAACTACAACATAATATATAGATATATAACTAAAGTATAGATATATAATATCTATGGTCTATATTTAACAATTTTCCTTTGCATTAAGTCGACATATTATCGAACAAAATATTTAAATTTTCGTATATTGATATTGCATCAACGAATACTATTTAACAACTAAATTGATGATTTTTTTAAATATTATAAAATTATTGTCCGATTTAGAAACATGAGAATTCGTATTAGTTTAAAAATTAAATTACCGTAAATAAAAACTATAAAAACTAAATTTGCCACCTTTTCTTCTCGCACGAAATAAATAATATTCAACAACCTTTGTATTTAAGTAGTATGGGAAGTGTATTATTAACTCATGACTTATCCCCCCCCCACCTTCCCCAGCCTAAATCTGAAAATAAGTAATTAGAGTGTTTCCTTGGGTGACTCGGGGTATATTCATATTAAAACATATGGTAAAACGAAGAGTATTGACTAGGAGTTTATAGCGGTGTTGCGATGTCATATCCGTAATTTTAATGACTATATTTACTATATAGCCTAAAAACTTGATTAAATATATAGTTATCGATACCTGATGGACATTTATTGACTTTTAACAAGTGTTGGATTTCAATAATTTTAATGGCTAATAGTACTATATAGCATATGGAGAATTTGATTTGATTATTATCAACATGATTAAATAAAGTTATCGGTATCTTAGATACATTTATTGATTTTGATCAATATTTAGGAGTACAGAAACCGATTTGGCTAATTAAATTTTTTTATAGGACTATGTTACATATATAGAATTTTGAATTTTCTAATAAAAACTTAATTAATTGTTGCGATGATTTTTGATTTTTTAGGAATAGACTACTTTTAATTGAATAGTAGTATATATAAAAATGTAATGTATTTTATCAAATATATCCGAATTTAGTATAATTAGTAGATTTTTTTAACATTAGTAAATTTTAATAAATTTTATCTTTGCTAAAAATCCTAAAATTTCGTTAAAAGTTCCTAAATATCGTTAATATTCTCTAAATTATTATTTTATTTACAATTAACAGATTTTCCTGATTTGGAAAAAATTACCCGAATTTGAGAAAACTGCCCATACTGACTACTACTTTAAAAGTAAGAAATAAATGAATTGTTAAGACATGAAAACACATACATTAAAACAGTCTAGATAATTTCATCACTTTGATTACTTTCAAAATCTATGTAGTCATATTGGTTATCTATGTTGTCCTGATAATTCTCTTCCGTTCTTTCGCCTACTTTTTCGCAAATTTGGTCATGAAATCCTGATAGCCTCCCTTAGTACTGATACTTTAAAATTTCAGCCGCTCATACTTTTTAAATATTGATGCTAGTTGACAGTCTGCATTGCATCGATCGAGGTATAGTAACTTATCCAGTAGGTTCGACTCAACGATTTTCTCGATTTCCTCCAGTGAA
Source organism: Vannuccia rotundouncinata (assembly GCA_034780395.1). Taxonomy (NCBI): domain Eukaryota; kingdom Metazoa; phylum Platyhelminthes; order Proseriata; family Coelogynoporidae; genus Vannuccia; species Vannuccia rotundouncinata. Next base: position 26,090 of record JAUZNC010012485.1, on the reverse strand, counting down.
TTGTGTTTGATTTTCTCGGGAGTTAGCTCTTTCAATAAATCTTTGTTCATGATCGATGTAAGAAAACAGGATAATTTTCTTACATGATTAAGATTTTCATTTTCTATTCATAGCCCACCTTTGAATCCTCTCCATGGCTATTATTGTCTTAATCAGTTTGTCTTGGCTCCCTTCTTCTTCTTCCTCCTCCTCCTTTCTGTTCGTTGCTCAATGTCTGGAAAAGCAACATTTGTGAAAAAATTGTTAAAACATCGCAAGGAAATGTTTTAATAAGGAATTAGGAAAAATACACTTATTCACCGGTACAATGTACACGCTTTCAAAAGAACTTGCAGAAATAATAACTGTATATGATGGCCCTCCAACACATGAAGAGCTGAATCTTATAAGACAATTTGATATTGTGGGGATTGACGATTTGATGGAGGAGAGGAAATCTTCACCGCCAACCAGTTTCGTATTTACAAGAATGGTTCATCACTTACCTTGCTTTGCAATTACAATAAACCAGAATATTTTCCAAAAACTAAGGGAGACACGGACACGGTCTCGGTCTCTCAATACCCAATACCTGGTAATGTTTAAAAATCCACGCGATACCACACAAGTTGGACAACTCAGCTGACAAATGTTTCCTGGAAATTCAATATTTCTGACAACAGTCTTTAAGGATATTGTTAGGGATAATCCCTATGCTTACCTATTTCTGGACTTGCATCAGACAACTCCTGACTACTTAAGAGTTAGAAGTCAAATTCTTCTGGGAGAGGAATCTCAATATGCATAATCGCACAAACATAATACTTGGGATAAAGCATCTAAAAGAAACAATATAACTGGAGATTATCAATTGTTTCCACGAGGAATATCTAGCATTGAAAGCTCTGAAAAAGAAGATGGAGAAGGAAACTGCTATGTGGATCTGTGTTAAATGTAAATAAAATAATAATTTAGATAATTTGATGGATATTTAGGAACTTTTAATGGTATTTATGAATTTTATAGGATATTTAGTAGAATTTAGCAAGGAAAAAATTTTGGAAAATATGTTAAAATGTGCTAAATGTAGACATTTAGAAACTTTTACTTATAAAATTTTATTATTGTTAATAAAATGTACATATAGGGTGAATTTTAAGTAACGCCCGATTTTAACACTCACATCGTCAAGGAGATGTAGTAATGCGTCGCCTGCAAGTAAGCCCTCGATGTTCAATTCGTCTACTATCTGCTGAGCTTCACATAAGCCAATCCAGCGTACCGAAGTTGTTAAAAGCCATAATACCTCATCTAGTTCTATGTCTTCATGATTGAGAAAATGATCAACGAGTATAGTTTGGGGAGAAATTTTTACCCAAGGTTAGAAGATGATTCCATTTTGGACAGAGTTTGGTGGTCGGAATTACTCTTCCTTTAAACTCAAGGGCTACATCAATCATCGTAATTGTAGATATTGGGCTGCACAGTATCCTGGTCTCATTTTGAAAAAGAAAGTTAATTTTTCTGGTGTTACAGATTGGTGAACAACTTCAAGTAATTGTATTGTAGGACCCTTTCAAGGTTCTGAAACTGCCAATTTGAATCTGAACAGGCTGCAGAAAAATTTTTGGACGTGAGTTCGACACCAAGATTGTATTTTCCAGCAAGATGGCGACAGCAAGATTCACAATGTAAAACAAGTTCGTGAATCTGAATCTGAATCGTTTCTGAAGCTCCAGATTTATTTTGAAGGATAAAGTTTATGGTCGAGGTCTCTTAACAATCCGCAAACTGAAAGCGTTTGTCAAAGAAGCAATTAAACAAGAACTTTGTGAGAGAAGGTCTGCCGTTCCGTAGCTACCAGACTTCAGATGTGTCTCGATGTAGATGGGGAGCAGTTTGAACACCATAAGGCATGATTCTGCTGTATTAAAAAACTGAATTTTGTACTTTGTTTATTCTGTTCTTATTCGTATGCTAATAAAAATTCAATTACCTATTATATAAATATTTCATTTTTTAGAATCGGTCCTTACTTAAAATTCACACAGTATATAATACCAAATTCGGAAATATTTGTTTAAATCCTTTTGAAAAACTTCTATAGTATATTCATATAAATAGTCTATTCATAAAAATTAACAATCACAGGTTTTTAATAAAAAAATTGAATTCTGCATTTGTAATATAGTACTATAAAAACTTTAAATTAGCCAAATCGGTTACTGTACTGCTAAAAATCTAAATATTGGTCAGAATCAATAAGTGTATGTAAGATATCGATAAATTCATTTAATCATGTTGATAATATAGTCAAATCAAATTCTCCATATACTATATAGTACTATTAAACATTAAAATTATTAATAAATTATTATTAAAACTATTTTGATATCAATCTTTTAATGTCCATCAGGGATCGATAACTACATTTAATCAAGTTTTTAATCGAATGGTCTAATTTTACATATGCTATATTGTAAATATGATCATTAACATTATTACTAAAATCTCTTACTACTGTTTTGGTAAAAATTAATAAGTGCTCGTCAGGTATCAATAATTATTTTTAATTGAAAATAAGTGTCCATCAGGTATGAATAAGTATATTTATTCAAATGTTTAATAAAAAATAAAATTTTCCATATTAATTCAGTATAGTACTATTAGCTAAGGGCATTTTCATTAAGCTCTATTTGTAAATTTACGTGCGTAGGGGGGGGGGCGCGTCAACATTTTAAAAATTTTATTTTTAGATGTACAACTCAATTTTGAATTTTTTATTTTGGCTGGGTAACGTGGGGCGTATGGGGGGAGGGGTGATATACTAATTCATGAGTTAAAATACCCATCCCATACTACTTATTTACTGTAATGAAAAATTCTTGTAATTTGTCCCCATACAAAAAATACTTTAATTAGAAAATTGTTTAAGAAAGTTATGAATAATTTTACAATTAAAACTATATCATTTTCAAGTTGAAATATCGAATACACTTTTTTCATTAATCATTTTCATGAAATTTACTCAGTTTTTTTTTAATTTTTATATTTTTCATTAAATAATAACATCCTTTTGTTTTTTATACATGACTAAAACCAAAATATTTAATTATATAACAACATTTTCATTGTTCTATATACTATAGTTAGCTAAAATATTAATTTTATTATAAAGTCGATTGATAAATCTCAATAATTTATATCGAATTATAGTTATATTTAATAATAAAGTTGAATAATTATATTGATATTTACACAATGACACATTATTATAGAAAACTTTTGACTCTTTGAAGATATTTTTATACACTTAAAAGGAATATTGTTAATATGTAGAATAATGAATACACGTGTACATTAAACATTAATTTACCCAAAAAAGATACATATTTTCACTATTTTGTGACTATATTTATATATAATTATTTACACTTTTAGACAGAATTAAAAATAAAAATTTCGCCAAAACTCTTTGCTTAACCTTTTTTAATAACAATTAAAATTTTTCAAAAGTTTATTCTTGAATCAATAAAATAAAATATCTTTAACAAAATTTACGAAATAATTTTGTTCTGGATAAGTATAATAAATAATCTCATAATTGCGTCTATCATCAGATACATCGCATTTTTACTTGTGGACTAAATAAAATATAACATTTTTCAAATTAGTTAACAATAATGATTATATTCAACTAATAGATATCCCGATTTTTAGAAAAATTCCTTTCATATCTTGAATTAGTTATGAGTTCTTGTCAAAACTTTGGATAAAATTTTTGATAAAATAAGGATAATGGACACTTATAAACGATCAAATAAGGTAAACACGTTTAATATATCTTGATAACAATATGTGATGTTTGTGTGAATTTATACTATTTTAAATATTATTAAATAAAATAAAAATGTTAGAAACTTAAGTTTCGAAACATCTGATGATAAATGTTTATCAATTGGAGCAAATAAACATTTCTTTATCTCAATATTTTACGAGTGTGCTGTTGAAATTAATTTATTTGAAGATGGAAGAAATTGTGACTGAGAATTCATATCGTCACCACTTTCACTGAACAAAGGCGAGCCATTTAGTGTTTGCTTGGGTGACTCGGGGTACATTCCTATGACAACCTTTGGAATAATTCGCGTCAAAGGCGGAGAGTATTGACTAGGAGTTTGGAGCGGGTGTTGCGATGTCGTCTGCTGGTTGACCCTCAGGCGTTTATTAGCCTTAAGAGCTCGAGCAAAAGCCCCAGTGGGACGCTGTTTGTCTCGCCAGAGAATCACCACAAACCATATGCTGACGCCTGACCCGATCGCCATCAGTGCACACTGGAGAATGAAATAGTCCTTGAGTGCTGAGAAGACATACCGGCAGTTGACATCTTGATACTCGGCCACCTCCGTCCAGTTCAAAGGCTCCAGATTATCGCGCGTCGGCTGTTCTCGACAGGAACAGAATGTCCCGTTGTGAATTGCCGAATCATCGATAGTAAAACAACATTTTGTGAAATCGTCTCGAAGAGAGGATCTAGATCGCAAATTTTGTTCACTGATTGGTAAAACTATTTTTTGGCAGTCGGTTGAATATATCGAAATCCAGTTTCCATGACTACCAGACATTACACTGGCAACGATGCAAACCATGCTACAGCCAATTGATAAGGAAACACAGATGACCTGGAGTAAAATTTAAAAAAAAACGTTATAAGTGAGAATGTTATAAAATTAGCCTATCACTAATTTATTGGTTAACATGTATAGGGATAAAGTTGAAAGTTTTTTATAAAAAAAATTAAATATTATAATATATATATCGAAACAATTACATTTAAAAAAAAATGTTTATTGCGCAGAAATTGGAAAAGTGCTTTTTTTCAATAATGGAAGGTAACTTTTCTTAAGTACCTTAATTCAGTCATTTTCAGGAACAAATTGTCAACCTAGTCTCAAATATCTCTATGAATATTTCTGTAATATGTATAGAATTTCAAACATATTCTACTCAGTTCTATGGATTGTTTTCCAATACTTTTCAAATTAGTTCATATCTAAATGTGTTAAAGTTTGATAAACATTTAATAAATGGGTTTTATTTCCATCATTTAGTTGTACAGAAAAGTAAAAAGTTGTAAAGAAAAGTAAAAGTTTTAAGGAAAAGCTAAAGTTGTTTTACAACATTTGTAAGAAAAACTTGGCAAACTTAATAAAAAATGATATCCTATTATGTATAGATAAATAAGTTTAGATAATATTTGGAATATTATTTATTGGTACAAAGTCGGTCAAACGTCATATATATTTTATTCTTTAATTTTATTTAATATGCTAATGGTTTAATTTGAATGATTAAAAACATGGAATTAAAGCCCAATCAATGTACAGATATAAAAAAATATTAATATTTACTAAATGCAATTTAAACATCAATGAAATATTTAATATATATATATGTTTTATGCCTATATTTACGGAAATTTCTTTCTTTATAGTTTCATGTGTTGTTTTAAATACCAAATTCTTTTCAAAAATATGAACTTAATGTTCCACATTTATTCTCAAAGGAGCGGTCATTTGATGACTTACTGGATCAGATAGCAACTATTAAACTATACACGGGTTTAACTTCTTTCCATTTAGTAAAATCCCGATGTTATTTCAAAATCTAATCAGTTTGATGTATCCCAGTTTTGTAATTCTCTACTGCAGACGCAGATAACAGCAAATAGATTAGTTTAAAAGACAATATTCAATTGAGTATATAGGTTAATGAAACAAGAAGAAATTATTGTTTTATCCTAGAGACTTCTGTATATTATCCATTTGATATTTATAAGTTAACGAGAAATAGTAATCGAAAGTGCCAAAGAAAATCGGAAATGCAAATGTATCAGGTTCAGTGTTTGGAAATAACTTGAAACGAACTTCAAATTAATTGTATAATCGATTTGAAAAATATAACTATTTTTTAGGAGGTTCTTGTCGGGAAAAAGTTCTACATTTTTTGTCTTTGTGAATTAATTAAATATAATATTGCGTATTTAATTATAACTAAATAATTCATTTCTGAAGCAATTGTATACATAAATATCCATACTGCAAAATAAATGCAAGCAACATCCTTCTTTTTTAATTTTAAAAATTAACTTCAAAAAAATTAAAATCAAAATATTGAAAATCGTTTAATTTACGTTTACTAATTATAACTTAACTATTTTATAAATATTATCAATTTAAAAATTTGATTGATGTATTTTGAAACAAAAATTCATATTTTCATACAATACATTTTTTTTAATCTACGATCGGATTAATTTTCAATTATACATATTTATTAAAAAATTTACATCATTATTGCAATTTTTACGCATTTATCTAAATGTCGTTTTCTAGATAAACTAATATTATAATTTCTGTTAAAATTAAAATTCTGATTTGAATTAAAATTCGTCATTTGAACTTCGCATTACAATATTATGGAGGCGGAAGCAACAACAGAGCTTATAAACTTTTTTACTGCTACTGAGATAAGGAATGGAATATCATCGTCTTTGATACATTAGTCACTGCTTCCTGTGAGGAGAATAAATGCAGTATGCAGCAAGTCCAAATGGATGTACGCTCAACATCATCCACCGCAACAAAACATGAAAGCATGTCTGGACTCAGTTGGTGATCGCCCAAACATTATAGTTGATTATTACTTCCTAGTTTTAGAATCAGAAGAAAGTGTGAATAATGAAATGAACTCTTATAAAAGATTTTATCTTTTTGTCGACAAGCCACCTCCACCATAATGCACGACAATGCCCGGCTAAATGTCGCTAGACTGACCAACGATTTTCTCCGGGACAGCCACATTTACCGAGTTCGCCGAACATGAACCTATGCTACACCGGTACGTATTCCGCAATCGATAAAACTGAGAATTCGCTGAGCGAGACACTGTCCTAGACAATACCTGGGAGAGCACATCCGGCAATTCAGTGACAGCAATTGGGGAGAGAGCTTAATATACGACTTCGACAAGATCGCCAGAAGATTATTGACGGCAATCAGGAATATCTATTTTGAACTGTAGTTTGCATGTATATTTCATAATTATTGTGTATATTATAATAGTGGTTCCATGTAATAAAAATTCTTTTATTTTAATTTAATTTAATTTAATTTACTATCGGTTTTTTAAAAAAATGATGAAATTTAAAAATGACATTTTTTGATGACCCCTAAATATATATATCAAGATCTCTATATATATATTTACACGCTCAATAACATACAGAGCAAACATATTATCAAACAGAAATGATTTAATAATTTATGAATAATATTTGTATTCTACATACTTTCTATTACTTTTGATTTAGTATGAAGTGGGATATATCTTACTCTCATCACAGCGGTATATATTCCAGCAGTATGAACACGTCGATCCGGGGAACAGAAATATAGACCAAGAATGCCCGTGGCCAAAAGCTGAAAAATGATTGAATTATTGAAATAATAAGAAAAATTATAGATTAAAGATTAATGCAGTTATGAGTATTTATTCTTATTTATTATAGTCTATAATCTATAATTATAGAATAATGAATATTATTAAATGAATTAATAAAAACATTTTTTAAATGCTTTACCAGAAAGCAATCTTAAAAAACTAAAAAGTTAAATTAACACTGACATTATTCAGTTATTTTTCATTTATTTTTCATTATACTAAATAAAAAAATATCGGAAAATTATATTTAGAGTTTCTTTGTTATATCACTTTGTTTTGATAAGCTATTACAAAATACTTGTGTAGTATATAAATAAATCTACATTTAAAATGTTGTATCAATTATAAATCGTTTTAAATTTTGTCAAGTAACCATTGTTTAAAACTTGTTAAATACGTGTTAAATCCAATTCTTTAATATTTTCCAGTATAAATACGACATATATATGTGAGGATTCTAAATATTTTGTAAAACATTTATGAAAAAATCGTTTTGTTATAAAACAAGGTTTAAATCCTTTTATTAAATGTGATTTTATTCCACCAAAAATAAAATATGTAATATGTAAAATATTAAATAATACAAAATGCGCCGTTAAATGTTTAGATACATCTATATGATAAGTAACATAATCTTGAAGTGTTTTATAACTATTTTATTGATTAATACGTTATGGCAAAAAGAAGACACATCACAATTAAAATTAACCTATATTTAATAACTATCTATCTACTCATTCAGAACTGTCCTGTAGACCGATAAACTCTTCTTTAATAATTGTAATTGGAGAGAGAGTTTTGCCATGTTCTTCTATAATTCGGTATTATCCGGAAAGTATTTGGAATAAGTGGAAAAAATATATAATTACGTCCTGAAAAAGTTTAATCAGGAAGTTGTAAATTAATGTTTGTATGTTAGTCCTTCGTTTACGTCATTTGATTGTTTTTATAGAATTATGGTTGAAAAGATGTCGCCGCGGAAAAATGACAGGTGAAATTATGTTTTTTTAAAAAAAATATAAATTCACATATACCTAATGCCAAAAACTTGATTAGATGGCTTTTATGTGTGCGAAAAAACTAAAAATTAACTAAAAAACATTACTAATGAAAGTATAATTCTTATTGAAATGAAAGCAATTATTAATTATACAATAATTATTTCTGAAAAAAAAAAATAATTTACATAAAATTTATTTCTCACATAATATAACTTTATAATTAAACATCGAATAATTTGACGTTGCTTATACAAATAGTATTAATAGATTAAATTATCAGATGCCGACATCTTTGCTTAATAATTTAAATAAAAGGTGAATACTTTATTTATATTTTATATGTATTTGTATTATATAGAGACTCATTTTAACAATACAATTTCCTGAGAAAAGTCGTATAATTAATTGAAAACGATTTATCTGTAAGATGTTATATATAGAAAACAAAATATTTACAATAAAAATCTTCACGTTATTACAAAGGAAACTTAAATAGATTTAAAAAAAATGTATCTCTGCATTTGTGAACAAGACAAATAGATTTAGCAATTAAAATATTTATTTCAGTCTATAATTTAACATGTATTTACCTTCTTCCACAGATATTTATTTCATACATAATTAATAGCAAAATTATCTCACCGATTCCGACAATCCATTACTTTTACAAATACTCTTTTAATAGTGCTTTCTTCGCAGAAAAATAATACCGACTGTGTCAGTTGTTTTATTTAACATCTACAAACACGTATAAGATGCTCCACACCCCAATCCCCACACATTCCGTGAGCTAAATATCATATTTAATTCTTTACCGACAGTTATATAAAATCCAGAATTTCTTTGTCGTACGTATTATATATCTTAGGATATAGAAGGAATTTTATATAATAACGTTTTCATACTTTTTTTTTGTTGGACGGTATCTTTGTTCTTACTGTATGTAGAATATATTGGTAGAAATATTATCAAAGAAGTTACGATACATGGTTTCAAAACTAAGAATAAGATTTTTTAAATGTTGAAATTTATTTACACATGCATATTAAAATGATGTCTATAAAATAAAAACTGCATATAGTCCTGGATTTTCAAAATTGTTCGAATGTCAGCTTTAGTCATAACGAATTAAGCTGCGGATATATAATAAACAGAAACAATTTCAATAAATAAAATGGAAATTTTAGATTTGAAGAGGAATTTTTCCTTCGTTTAAGACCTTACTGCACCTATAATATAACTTGTTAAGAAGACGAAATTATTTGGAGATGTTATCTTCTTCGTAAACTACCTGAGCTCAGTCTCATAATCTTACTCCACATGTCAGCAAAGGATTTCATACTGACATTTTGTATCAATCATTCGAAGTCCATTAAGATAAAGTCCTGTTACATAAATTTCGTTAGTTGTTTGGGTAAATATTTTTTTTAAGTTGCTCAATAAGGTGATCCCTAGAATGAAAATTTTACATCTCCTATCTTCGTAGTTTGTTTATAATGATATCATTTAATAATTAATTTAACACAATAAAATCTTTACAAAGTTAAGGTAACATTTCTTTTTATGACCATAATTTTCATAACTTACTATATTATGTAGGAATTAAACCAAACCTCAACATTTGACAAAATTATAAGAAAATACAAAAGTT
>JAUZNC010012485.1:0-15856 GCA_034780395.1 Vannuccia rotundouncinata | reverse complement strand
ATCTCTTTTGGCATTGTAAAAGATTGAACTATGTGTAGTTATTGATCTAGGTCTAGTGATTAGGACTATATCTAGGTATAAAATATTGTAATTAATAAAAAAATTAATTAACAATGAAAAGAGGCTTTTCAATATAGGAACAAAATAAAATATCTTCAGTTTCTTAATTTAGCTTAAATTAAAATATATATTATAATTTGAAGAATCCTGTAAAGGATTCCAAAATGTGAATTTCTATTTGATTAAATTAATAGTAACATTCATATACTTCGTTTTATCGTTTATTAAAAGAAAATTAAGATCAAAATTAAACACGTTGCTTAATATTTACAATATTTTCCACAATTTTTTTTGGTAAGTTTTATATAAAGAGAACTATAAATAACAATAAACTTTAATAGTATCGAAAATCAATGCAATGATTTTAAAATAATAATATTTTAAAATCTTTAAATATTTGGTTGTATATTAGTTTTCGTAAAAATTAATGAACTGTTTTAAAATATTCAACTAAAAATATTTAATTAGATTTATTCTTCTCGCATATTCATATCTTTTAGTTTCGAATAAAATTTAGAAACAATTTCTTGAAATAACTAAATACTCATTTTTGTCCTATTTAATTAATTCATTTTAATTAATATAAACATAATTATTTGTAATGGAATACTTCAAATGGAATATTTGTTTCCAACTATTAAATTTCAAAATATAATGATTCAGAATTGTTTTTACCTCCATCATATAACATTGTTCCTGTTGCCTCCGTTTCCCCTATAGTTAACTTTCAGTTATACCTATGTTATCAGTATTATATTGGTAACATATAGGTATATAATTGAAAGTTTACACAATCTTCAAGCCGATCAAATCCAAAAGAATTATTACCATATAGGACCAGTCGATATATCTAGAAAATGTTTTTGGAAACCAAAGAAGTTGTGTCGACCAAAACATAGGAAACCAAAATAATTTTAAATTCTTGACATTTTTTTATGACTTTAACAAAAAGCTTGGACTAAAAATGAAATCAAAGCATTTTTACAATTATAATAATATGAGGTCGTAGTTATTCGAGAAATATATAATACATAAATAAAATAGATAAAATAGATATATTATATAATATGTCTATGTATTATATATTTCTCGAATTACTGCGTCCTCTTAGTTGTTTCTTGTGTTCCTTCAATAAACATTATTGTAATTATTGTAATGCTTTAATTTCATTTTTAGTCCAAACTTTTTGTTAAAGTCATCAAAAAATGTCAATAATTAAAATTAATTTTCGTTTCCTATGTCTTGGTCGACACAATTTCTTTGGTTTCCAATAACTTTTTCTAAATATATCGACTGCTCCTAATTGGTAATAATTCTCTTGGATTTGATCGACTATGTAGGTTATCTAAATTCCATTTTTAAATAAGTTCTATAACAGATTTCTCTGATTTATTTATATGTGTTCCTGTTAGTAATCGTTAACTTAGCATAACTTATCTTACCTATTTTGAAGGACTTTTTCCTGTTGGACAATTCCAATTATTTACGAAATAAATTACAAAATGAGACAAATGCAGTCATCCACCCAGACTTCAGTTTCAAACAATATACATATAGCGTCGATCCTTTACATATATGTAAAATTATAGGTCTCTATCGTTATATATATGTTTTATTCAAATAAGTAACTTGCCATTGATTAATATCCTCCTGATAAAAGCAATTATTACTCACATCTTAAAACCAGTGGATACCGCTCAAACGAGAGATATCAGAGAGGGTGAGTAGAAAAAACAAAAATGTGTTTATCAAAAGTCAGATTACAAGAAACACTGAAACAATCTGAAATTATTGGAATTTCTTTTCACAATAAATATAATTCCTGGATCAGTGCTGTAATATTATACTATCTGAAATGTTTGACTGTCATTTGTGTCATTTGGCTATAGTAACACATTAAATTACAGACATTTACTTATGTGTTGTGCATTAGAATGAAATAGTTTACGAACTTAAATCAAATTATTATATGAAACCAGGATGACCCACTGCTGATAGTGGACGGCTTTGAAATGCATATTTATATATATTATAGGTGAAAAGTGAGTATATGAACCTTTTGTGGTCTTATACTGCCATTGCAACACAGTAATATAGTTTATGTATTACTATAAATTACGTTAAATTATACACAGAATTAGTTGAAATAATATTAAGAAAATAATTATAAAATGGGATTGAACTTTAAATCATTCACTGCATTATTCAAAAATAAAAAGAAAGGACAAAGTAAGCTTTGCATATATATACTAATATGAACGACATGCAAAAAATATGTAAAAAAATTTGGACGCAGCTGCAAAAAGGATATTCTGAATTCTATTAAATTTTTATGAAGTTAAATTTGAAGAATGGATTATAATTATCTACACATTAATAATGTTTCAATAACAGTTAGAGCGACATTCCACGAAAAATAGAAGTTTCATATTTTATACTGAAATGTTATTTACTAAATTTGGTGATCATGTGTTCAGATAATAAATACTCACAGTTTTTCAACCATTTAACTCAAATATAATGGGATCAATTAAAAATATTTATTTTTATAATAATATTTGCATATCGAATTATATAATTCTAACAATAGTTTGATATCAGTCACAGGAAACAATGTTATTATAGATAGTCACATTTGGAATTATATACCTAAAATCTTTCATTAAAAAAAGATATTTTATTAATTTTTTAATCGAGAACTGCTTTTAAATATTTTGACAAAACTTGTAAATAATTTTGTAACTATTTATTCTTACTGTTTATTCAACACCATAAAAGGAATTTGTTTGAATTAAAACAGAAGCTCAACAAAACATTCGAAAGTATGAAATATAAAAAGAAGAAGACAACTATAGCCAATAAAACTTTAGAAAAATCAAATCAGGAAATCCCACATCATCTAAGTGAAAATTACGCTGTTATTCTAGCAGCCAAAAAAACTGTTTTCATTTATTTCTTTTCACTTTTCCTCTTGTTGACAGAATGAAACCTTCGGGAGAAAAAAATTTTGCAATAATCATTTTTTGCAAGGATGGAACCGCAAAAGGAAACACAACTTTTTGTTTCTGTCTTGATGTTTTGACTTACGAGGAGGCTGCTGTATGTTGGCAGGATGACGACAGAGTAATATCGTATGTGACTTTCTCCATGCAAACTTCCACTCTAACACACAGAACAACCTGTTCCAGATGTATAATCTAGGGCAGCAAAATGTTTCGCTTTTTATGACTTAGTTTTATTGAGATAATATTGCAATAAAGAAATGGATTGAAATTGTCCAATTTCATAAAATATATTATTATATTGAGTCCACTCTAAATTTCCATTTTTTGTTTATATATCTACAGAATTTTTAATAAATACATTAAACAATAACGTTATCCAATTTTCAATATAATTATTTTTAATAAGAGAACTGATATATGAGTTTATTTAAATATTATTTGAACTAAGCATTTACTAAACGTTGTTGCAAAACATAAACCAATAATTAGATTATAATTCTTGGAATTCAAATATTTTAATACACGAAGAAAAAAAATATAATAAAATCAATAGTTAATAATGTTGCGAATAAAATCGATATTTCTAAATATAAATACCCCAGGCTGATTTATCTAGAATTACGAAGCCTATATAGTTGTGTTCATATGCAATATATTTAATGGCTACCAAAACAGTCTATTCGACGTATCATACAGAATATATATATTTATACAATTCTATTATATCAGCAACTGAAGGAATTCAAAGATTTTGATAATGTCGTTCTGGAGAGATAACTGAATGTGGGGAAAATTCTAACATTAGACGTCTTTCCGGGGAAAAGATTCATCTACTATTTTTTTCACTGGAAAGCAATTGTCTTAGATTGAATAAAACTATTCAAAATTTTATCCAGAATAAAACCTTAATTTATTTCGATTAGTCTTTAGTGGTTAATGTAAATCTGAATTTATTTGAATAAAGAAGTACTAATAATTCAATTAACTATATTTATATACAATAGGTAGAAGTTTGAGTAACGGCTTATTTTTTGTGACAATTATATAATTAAATTTTAAAAATAGTTTATTTACACGGAACTTTTTGAAAAAATTATTAGATAATTTAGACATTTTTATACGTACGCCTAGAATAATATACTTTTCCCGTAAAATTCTAAATAAATTTAAACGAAAAGTATATAAATCATAAAAAAACTTCGTTATTATAAACTTTATGTAATATTAGAAGATAAAATTTTAATTGAAGACTATTTGGAATTAAATAATCTCTGCGTGGTATAAATAACTCAATTTAAAATTAAAATATAAGACTATTTTCTAAAAATAATATCATGTCACTATAATTAGATCCAAATTAGACAAAACTGTCATTCAAATATACACTTGACTTACTTCTGAAATATTAGGCATAAATCATTTTTTTTACTTTTTGTAAAATCCAACTACCAATACAGGAAGCAATTTTCTTTTTGTCAAAATTGATTTATTAATTTTTATAAATATATATATATATATAAATGAACTCCCACTTTAAAAAGCGTATCTTTATGAATTAGACATACACCAACTATAATTTTTTTAAATTGCAATATTCTAATATATATATACATTTCGTTAGAGGTATAAAATATGACATTTAATATTATGAAAATTCTACTATAATATTTTTTCATTTGTGCTAACTTGATTAACCAGACATAAAAATGAATCAATTAGAAATGGTTTTGAATTTGTTGATAGAAGTGATCTCAATATTTTCTACTCACAAATCTTCTAACTGCTATGATGACAAAAAATTAACAAAATATTGTAAAATTTTCGTTTGATTATTGAAAAGAATTGCTATAATTTGTAATGAACGTTTTTTGTGTGATTATGACTACAATTTTTAAATAAACATTGTAACTATTTATAATTATTTTATAAATTATAAATATATCAATATAAAAATTATTTGTTTATAAAAAAATGTTGGTTTAAAGAAAGAATTTACTTCAGGAACACCCTATTTAATATACGTAATATACAAATTGATTATAATATTAATAAGTACAAAACAAATTAACCAAAATGTAATATTTATTCAATTTTATCGGTCTCCAAAATCTAAATTTGATGTAAATGATTTTAGTTTTTTAATTATTAATTATTAATGACAAATTTTTTTTTAAATTGTATTTACAGTATGTATGTTAATCAATAATTAATTAATTTAACGAATGTATTTAAATATGAAGCATTTTAAAAATCAGCAATTTAAAACAAAAATTTTCATTCTATTTTATTAAAAACATCGTTTTTGTTAGCAAACTATAACACATTAATATAAAAAATAAATTTTATACATGTAAATATACATCATAATCAATAAAAGACAAATCGATTCTAAAATAAATAACTCTATGAATTCATGTATGTGCGTTTGTGCTGAACATACATTCCAAAGTTGGAAATTGTCTCATATCTATGCGGACTGTGAGTTTCACTATTTAGTCGTTCAACATCATTAGCGTGCGTGCGAAAAAATGAGTTGTATTCTAAGCTTCGTGCTGAGGTTACCCTGTAAAGTTTTATATAGACTGATTTTATGAATAAATTTTACCACAAATAATTTGACTAATTAATTCATGGTCATTTCTCAGTTTCAGTGATACGAATATTGGATTTTAGATTGACCTCCTTCCGTATTTATTTATATAGGAGATAAAATATACAAAATTGAAATATGAATAAAATAACTAATTAGTAAACTAATTAATATATGAGAGAAAATAATTTAGAAGAGTGATAATAATTAATTTATAAAGGAAACATTCTAGCTATAACCACCGAAAGTATAATGATAGATAAGTCAGTTTTTATTTAAAGCTGTATAATTATTATTAGTTTATATCATTTGTTAAGTGAATCCATACAAAAAAATTTGCTTTGAATTAGAATTAATTGTCTTTCTTTTATTTTATTAATATAATTTTAACAATGTCTCGTATAGATTTAGTATTTTCAAATTAAAATTAATAAGTTGCATTTACAATTTTAATAAAACAAAATACAAAAGAATAATTAAAAATTAGAATTAAATTAAGGAAATTAAAATTACAAATTGCAAATAAGAATTTCAAATTAAAGTTAAAATTACAAAACAGAATAACGTCTAATTAATACTTATTCTAAATAGGGATAAATAAAAATATTTTTGAAAACAGAATATAATTAATAAAATACAAAAGAATATTACGTAAACCCTAATATATACTTGATATACTAATTCAATTAAATTGTATGTGCCTTTCTCGATGTAAACATTGTGTAAAATATATTTGATATTATATATTCTCCATCAGTGCTGGCGTTTTGAACCGTGTTCTTTGTGATCTTTCGAGATCTATGTTTTAAGGTAATACTCTCAAGAAATGTTATATTTATAAAAATGAACATGATAATATTATATTTATTTTTATAAAGTCCGTTTATATATCGGTTTATAAATCGATAAAATTTAAACGTTATATTTAAACATATTTGAGTCGTTATATAATTATGAAAATTATATAAAATAAAACGTAAGTTTTTCATCTTTATATGAATAATTTCTGCTTTAGATATTTTTATTGTTGAAAATAGATAGTTTAAAATTTTACAATATATAGGTACTAATATTAATTATTTCTATTAATAAAGGCTGTATCTTTAAAAACAAGCGTTTGCCATTTTTTACAAGTATTATTACAAGTAATTACCATTTTTATTAATAATTCTAAGCTGAGAAAAAAAATGTAAATATTTGAAATTCCAGTGCTAAATAGTATCCGCTAATTAATAAGTTAATTAATATAGATATTATTAGATATTAAATTAATAGATATTCGCTAATTAAAAAAAACAAATGCTTGTTTTTAATGATACAGCCAATACTTATTTGCACGTGAATTTTAATTATTATTTTTTGTTTTAGGTCAGGTTTTTGCATTCTATTTTTCGTTATTAACAAAAGGTTGGTTATTATTTCTGATTTAAAAACTAGTTTAGAAAATCTGTAAGATTTATAAAAGTATTTAAAAACAAATATTCTCTCCACAAAAGCAACATTAAAAAAATTAATGTACGTAATTTAAATATCCCTTCAGAAATATAATAAAATACTTCAAGAAAATAAAACACTCGAAAAGCAGAAACGAAAACACTTCAAGATAATCATTTTTAAAATAATATTTAGAATAAATTATTTAGTTTAGTTGTTGTTATTAAAATGTCCCCTTCTTAACCTTCTTAATACTGTAACTATAGTTATACATATGCCATTATAACTGATCCGCAGTTACAATATACAAAGAGCTGATACCTGAAAATTATTGTAAAAAATACAATTTAAATAAAATAAATAAATAAAAAAAAGACAAAAACAAAAACAAAAAAAAACAATAGATTCCGTTTGATTCAGCGAGTATCTAATCTTCAGACGTTACAGTAAACAAACCGAATCTACAGTTAAGCACTTTTTCTAGTTTACTAGCAATCCATTATCAAGTTGAAGTCAAATAATTTTCTTCTCTGTCAAGTTGAAAGGTTGACGTTAAGTTTTTTGCCAATATTCTATTTATATAAACATACACCGGGAAAGCGCCGCTAATAACCATCCCGAATAAATTAGCAATTGTCGAGAATATTCGGACTGATTTAAAAGCGAGTTATATCTTACATGAAGATAACAGATAATAAAATTTTTGTATTACCATAAAAAGTAATTGATGGATTCAATTGGCAGTATATTGAGGTATCCTTGGGTGCACTTTTAATTAAAATTCCGCAAATTTATTTCGTTTTATGGTTCGGACCAATTTGTATAATATTTTACATACTTTTCTATAAAATTAATGATTTTTTATGAAAAGTATGTATGTTAACTGTTTTTAATTTATCATTATAAAAAATTAGAAATTATATAGGAGTTCTTTTATTTCTAATATTTCAATAAATTTTGAAATTATTTTTGAACTGTTTTAAATTTAATTCGATAAATTTTAATAATGTTTAATAGCATAAATGTATAGTGTATGGTGGGGTACGCAGGAACTTTCGCTAAACAGTAAAAGGTTATAAAATAAATTAATTTGAAATTTTTGAAATAATATTACATTTATTTCTATAGTAATAAAATAGATCTGTTATGTTTAAACTAATATAATAAAAACTATGTATATATATATATATATTGTAAAAAAATAATATTTTACTGATTAAAATATGTTTTTATATTTATATTTACATTTACATTTGTACTTTTATTATTAATTATTGGAATATTTATATCTATTTAATTATAATTAAAAAGATATTTTGAAACAAGACTATCTGTTAGTTAAGACAGACCAGAAGAGCATTCAAAATGTGAAAAAATAATAATTCAGAAAGAACAAAACTATGTATAAACAAGCTCACGGGTATAGCAGCCCAAAATATGCAGTCTCTTGTCATGAGTGATGGGGATAAAAATTTGAGATAGATCCCCAAAGCACTCATTGAAGTCCCCAAACCCAACTGCATGGTCACCAGGAGAACATTGATTCGACAAAAGTGAGTTTCCAACCGTTCCTTTCCCTGCTGGATTAACGAGGGCCGGCGACTTCCCATACTACTTGTCGAGAGTCGTGACGAGCTTTTCCTGGACTGGGAGACATTCTCAATCGGGAGGAGTTCATCGGAACCTTTGAAAGTCACCGTGATGCTGCTCCCGTTGGTCATCACGGAGGACTTTTTCCTCTTGGAACTTAAGATGGAACCGGACTTGTTTTTGATGTTGGTTGAAAGGGAGTCTTTAGCCGGTAACTTGATGGTCTGTTTGGACGTCTGTCTGACGATACGGACAACCGTTGGGGCCGACAGGGCGCGCGGTCTTTCTGGGGAGGTGGTAAGATTGGGTGTTGGTATTTTCATTGTCGACTATGTTTAGAGAATTTAGATAACTGGTATTAAATAGAAGATGACATCATCAAAAGAGGGAGATATTTATTCAAAATAATCCAACACAATCTATCGAGAGACAATTCTTAAAGTTTTGAAAGATAAGCTATGAGTGAAACTGTTCCCACATTGACAGAGAAATCGGCACAGATTTATTTAACAGTTACCAAAATAAGTTCTATTGGATAATTCATTCTCCAATCAAATTTTTAAAACATTTTAATCAACTATAGAAATATTATATTTACTTGAAGGTATATTATTTTATTTAAATTGACCGTTATAGTTGTATGAATTGTATATTCATTAATTTAATAAATTTAATTTTGAATTAATGTTAAGATTAAGCAACAATAAAAAAATGTCTTTTCTTTTTTATATGGCAAAAAAATTTAATTTACCAATAAAACATTAGGCTAAAGATTCAATATAGAAAAAATTGATTACATTATCTACGATAAACGATGCCTATTTATTAAATAAAATTATTGGGGATGCGTCAGCCTTACTTCACATCAACATTAATAAAAAACAAAGTGTCTGATACCTAATTTAACAAAATAAAAACTCAACTAGATTTGCAAATATATAAATTTTTAAAAGAATACGCAGCATGTATACAATTTAATATATAAACGATAACATTGGGGATATTAGTTCAACAGTGTATCTTTTAAAATTTATTTAAAAATATATTTGAAGGTACTGAAGATTTAAAGAAATCTCATATTTAAAATTGTATTCTGTATTAACGACTTCTATAAGGATATCATCTCAACAAATACCTCGATAAAGACCTCTAAATTGATTAAATTAATTTACCGTATAATCCGAATTTTGTTATTAACAATCATTGTCCGTCGGGATTATATTTATCGTATTCGAATATTATTGTATATTGTTATACATTCAAGAAATCTTCAGGATCTGTTTTTTTCTGAACTTTTAACCAATGTCTACTAAAAAACAGTTCGTTCTCCTTATGAAAAGACAGATTTTTATCATAAAGAAAAATCCTTTTCTGTGAAAAACCGTTCACATCCCGGTCTGATAACAATTAGTGTATAAATCAACTCATATGCACTTATTTACACAATGTAACTTTACAAAGGGTAGATGCAAAAAAATTGCTTTGGTATTATTATAACGAACACAAAAATATAGATCTTGAACATTGATATCCATTATTTAAGATCTCATCTGTCACAACTAAAAAAAACTTTTCCCAACATGCTTGTTTCTTTTTAAAAAAATTTTGCAACTATAAATGAAAAGTGTATTGCTAATGCTATTATTGAAGACTCTATTCTGGGGAATGAAAAGCAGATCATCTCTATCATCTCTAGTGGTGATAATCAAAGAAGGTTTATTTGTGAAAACACATCAAACGCTCTCCGATGGATATGGCTCTATATTCTCCTTTAACATTACCTTACACAGCCCGAGATGAGCATGTTTTAATGATAAAATATTTCAATGTTTCATTTCCATTCATCAGGGAATATGTGCTCATTATAAAACTCTGCTTGTATATTTGCAGTTAACAGTTTCAAGTTGAAAAATTCCTTATTTTACGAATTAAAAATAAATTATAATTTTCTTAAACAAGTGAAAATATGTAAGAATAAGTTTAAAATATTTCGAATGTAAATTTCAAGTTTTAAAAATGTTTGTTTTCGCTACTGCATGGTATGAATTATTCCTATTGTTCTGTTTTATATAAGATTCTATTAATAAAGAAAGTTGGAATCTTTAAAAGTGAATTAGAAGTATATATAAGTTCGCTTTTAATTTTAATTAATGTAATTATTTTTTTATATATTCAAAACACATTTTATATTTTAATCTTCAGCTACAATGATTTTTTGTTTCCATAATTTACTGTTATGGCTGATTGGCCTGCACTTCAAACATTTTCACCGACTTTCGGCTTTCTTTGATAAAATAAGTGTATATAGCTGATACGCGCTGGCATTGATCGACATTATATTATACAAAAAAATATACAATGAAAAGATATTTCTTTTGAAAATATTCACAAGCTATAATTTTTTACTTGTTTAGTTATAACTATATATAAATATGATAAATTTATTTACAGCTAAAAGATAGCGAACTTATTTACGCTTGTTAGGTATATATAGTTCAGGAATACGATAATAATTATAGAAAATAGACGTCTTCTTCCGGAGAGTTAAAATGGCGGCTAGCAACATTAAAATGATATAGATTATATTTCAAATTATATGCTTTTCATTTGATAAATAAAAATATATATTTATTCCATAAATAAATATAATTTAAATTTCAAAATAATGTTTCATACATAAATGGGATCATTGTATATAGATGCAATTCTTATAGTTATATAGTATATATAGTAACATCCAATTATATAATTATTTCCCTGTAATGTCTGAAACTTCAAAATAGATAAGTGTACCGGAAAAGTCTTATTAGATTGTTTTGTAAACCTGAATTTCAGAAGAGAAAATTTTGAAATGATTATTAAAAGCTGGAAATGCGTGAAATTTACATTTTATTAATTTTAATAAATAAATAAATTAATTAATTCATCTTTTTCGATTTCTCGATAAAAGTGTACATTATTTAAATCGATTAGTAAACGCATGTGTGTGCGCGCGTATAATACTTATAAGTTATACGTGTATATAGGTAATTATTTACTCATTAGCTGAAGATATATTATATCCCAAATATTAAAAAAGTTTACTTATATTATGTAAATGGAAATGCTTCAAGTATATAGTCATGTAATTAAATTTGTTTCGATGGAAATTATTTTTTAATTGTTGGTAAAATCGATGCTATTTTTTAAAAAATAATTGGAACGGTTTAACTGTTTACCTATATCGGTATATAAGCAACTAATTATTTAATAAATTTTACAACTTTTAATATGAAAAATACATATTGTTATTCTATAAAAAAATTGATCGTTGAATAAATATATAAACATAGGAACTTAATAGTTTACCAAACATTTGTGTACCTATATAATATATTCTAAAATAAGACAGAATTAGAATAAACAAATAAATCTTTATAACTTATAATTTAGCATTTAATGTATTTATAAATTGTGACTGATGGAAGATTAAAGTGATGTTATAGATTAAAGTATAAGGGGTATAGCGGAGAATACTTTAAATATGTTTATAAAATTTATTTCAATAGTTTAATAATCTAATTAAAAATTATAATTTTATTATAACCTTATTATAACGAAGCAAATTATGAAGCAATATAAACTGTATAGAAATGGCATTATAATTGAATATTTAATTGTTTATGTATAATTTATATAAAATACGATTTCAAGAATTATTTTGTGATTTTATTATCTATTATAGATGTTTTAAATATTTTTTTGTTAATTTGTCATTATTATTTCAAATAATAAATATATTATATTTATATAAACTTAATATTTATACCTCCTATATTATATCAAATGAAGAAAATATGACTTTTTTGTAAGGATTTTTATAAATTTAACTATTTTGTAATTCAAGATCTTTTTAATTAATCAATGCCTCGATTTACATTCTACATAAAATGCAGGATGATGAATGATGATTTCAGAAAAATTTGAAGCATATATATATTGTATATAGTATAATTAGGATTTTTCTTATTTAAATGTTTTAATCACTGGCATATTTTTTTATTTACATAAAACATATTTAAGTGACAAATATGCTCAGACCTAATATATTTTACATTATTTAAAAAATTAATGAAATATTTATTACAATCATTTCTACTATTCGAATTAGTAAAAATATAAGTCCCTTCTCTACATATTTTAAGAGTTATTACATATATTAATTGACCCCAATTTATAAAATTCATAAAGTTATACTCAAAACTATCCTATAACATTCAGTGTTTTCAGTGTTATGAAGAGTTAAGCTATCATCAATAACTACCAAAAATTTATTATATTTGAAAAGTTTTAGATTCCACTCGATCGTTCTAATGAAAAATATCCAATGAAAAGCGTCAAAATAGAGAAATTTTTTGTCAACAAAAATTAAGCCATTGTTTGTCTAAATCAAAAATCTCTTCCAACTATATTTGCAGTTAAGAGAAAAATTATCTCTGAACTGTAATTATAATTAAAGAATATATTTTTCTCTGAAAATATTCTTATTTTTAATTAACTTTGAGCTATAAACGTGGAATAAAAATTTCAACTGTCCCTATATACATTAAATTAAAAATATTTTCTGCATTTCAGAATAAAAAAATAAAAATTTCAAGAAAATAAAAAATGCAAAATATGAAGTTTATTTGGGTATAAATATTTATTAATTAAAAGTGTTTAACACTATAATAATCTAAATTTACATATTAGATACTCATTAGGGGTCATCCGACAAGGTATATTTGGAGACCGTTTTGTTCAATGAAACCTCCTGAAGGTTCTATTATTAATTCTATCTAAAAATTCATCGGTATACCTTTTGCCTAAATGATTTCCTTTCTCTCAGATTACTTTATTAGATCATGTACATTTTTTACTTCTTGGGCCATGATCATAAAACCTGATAGCATGGCCCCACAGTGCATTATCACAAGATGTTGAATCGAATGTGAACGTGGATAAAATGCGATGAGACTACATTTTTCGACTCAGCGATGTATATTTAAAATTTATATTCGTATACCTATTAATAAATGTATATTCAAAATTAGCTAATATTCAAATATTCTGTGTGAGCATAAAACGTGCATGTGTTACTGAAAATTACGAACTCTGGTATTTACTGGTTTATAGTAATGAAATGTAATTCTTAGACGCGATTGTAGGTATCTGTATTGAATATTGGGCCATTGAGATGCTTTCCAGATAAGGCGACCCAAATTTTCTAACTTCAGGAGGCTGTGTGCTAAATCTAATTTTCCCTTTTTGCGTAAATTAAACATTGGACATTTATCTGAAAAAAATAATTACTATTCTTTCTGTGTGCATTATGCTTATTTAAAATTGATTTGCAACATTGAAGTCTTAGGTTAAGTCATATCCTTTAGTTCATAAAAAATAGGCTTTTATGGTACAAAATTTGAAAATTTGATGTTAATAGTAGATTGGAGATAATTTAAAGAGCCATTCACAAATAACGTTACGTATGAGGAAAGCGGGTACGCCCTTGTTTCTGCTTAACGCCAATTAACGGTGGATGGAGCAGTGTATATGCGGTTTCGTTACACATACGTTACCTAGACTTAAATATATATTTTTTAAAACTGAGTATAGTTCTTTGATTAAGTTTAAAAAATCATTAGATTTTGATTTTACTAATTTTAATTTATATGCCAATTTCTACAAACCATTATTTCCAAATAATAAGATTATTATAACCTTTAATAATATATCAGGAGGGGGGTCTGCCAGCGCGTATAACCTTATTTTATAGGGAGTGTTTGTTCTTACGGTACGGTGCGTAACGAGGGAGTCTTTGAAAATCCTGTTTTTAGTGTAACGTTATTTTGGAATGGCCTCTAAGAGATAATTATTAGAACATGCTATTTTAAAACAATTAAATTCTAGATATATAATAAAATTTAAAACATTTTATAACATAATTTTTATAAAAACATTTATACTAAATGATTAAAATTTTTGTTACTGATGAAATAAGTAACTCAATTGAACGAAATTCGTGGCAACATATTTTTTTATTAGATTATATATTTCTACCTTTGTTGAGTTTTTAAATATATAATTTTGTTTTAAAGTGTATTAAAATAAAAGGATTTTGTAAATTTAATCTAATTTTTATGTAAATTTATACTTGAATTCTTTTAAATTATGTTTCTGATGTATACTTTCAAATTTAATCTTATGTTTGGTTATGCTTTTGTTTGACCATTTATATTATAAAAATCAAATTAAAAATTCTCGACAATAAAGTTATATCATTAATATATATATTATATTTAGTTATTGTCACAAAAATAATTATTATATATTGAAAATACAATTATCTTACATTGTCAGAAAATTAGGAGTTATTGGGATATTTAAATGATTAAATTAATTTTACTTTTTAGTATGGAGTGGTTATTTTGAGCTCTACAAATATGTTAAGCTTTATTTTTCTAATCATTGATGTGTTTGTACAATCTTAAGATACAGTGCATAGTCTAGGCTGCATTTTATGTAGCCTAACAATAATATATCTGGCATACATTATTCACCCAAGCCTATCTTTCACTAGTTAAGCTGGAGTGATATTGGTAAATATCTGAAGTACATAGTGTATAGCTCATTTAATAGAATAATATATTAAGCTTTTAATAGAATTTTTACAAAAGACAATTTGATTGCAATCTCCTCTTTTTTCACTACAGAGCAAAATTTTTATTGGGGGGGGGGGGGGGGGCAAAGAATTAAATAGGCACACCAAAAAAATTTCCCATTTTTTCTGAGAAGAAGTTCTGAGACAGTAAATCACAGTACAACAATTTAACTTTAATATATTATAAGAGTTATATTAAATTATTGTACAAGTTGGTATAAAGCCAAATGTTAGATTTGATCTCACTTAACATATGCTCATGCTTAGATGAATATTTGATCAATGTGACAATTTCTTTTGCTGTTGACAACGTATCAGACAAAATTTTGCATGCATTTCAGGGCTCCCAGCGTCATAAAAAAATGAAATTTTAAAAAAAAAGTCATAAAAAGTCATGAAATTTGAAATATTTCATAAAAAATCATAAAATTTGAAATTTTGTAATTCTCATTTTTTTATAGGCTTATTTTTTAAAAGCTGTATAAAGCAAGTGTTACA